>PVIH01002286.1:0-195743 GCA_004025045.1 Sigmodon hispidus
ATACAGGGATGGAAAAAAAATTCAGAGGGAAAGATGAACACAAAGAAAATATATGTGTAGCAATCTTATTTGTATTTCCACCCTTGATAAGCCATGCTTATGATTCTTATCCTCTGTATAGTTATTGTTAACTCTTCCACATTTTAAATTCTTTTTACTGTGTTTTTTTTGATAAATACAAAATAAAGAAGGAAAAAAATATCAGTTCATGTACAGGAATGTAGTCTGATCCTATTATAAGAGGCTCCACAAACTGCCTATGCCATTTGACAATCATCTACTTTTGGAGGGTTTAATTCCTTTCCCTGAAGTTTCCTCAGCTATTATCTCTGAGTCAGTGAGCTCCCAATAGCTCCAGTCATCTGTCTTTGTGGGTCTCCTCATAATCCTGTTCCCTTTGCTCACATTCTCTCCTTCCTCCCTCCCCTCCTCCCTCCCTTTAGCTGGACCAGGAGCTCAACCTGGTGATTAGCTATGAATCTCTGCTTCTGTCTCTATCCATAACTGTTCTATAATGACAATTAGGGTGCTCATTCATTTGATTATAGGGGAAGTCCTGTGTGAAGTGAAAGTCACAAATGAGAATTGGTGGAGATATCACTTTTCTTGGGTAGACTACCTCTGCCACTTCATCTAAGCATCCAGTCTTTACCTTATAACACAAGCATCACTACAGGAATTTGAGTGTACAATAATAATTTAACTGATTTCTAGGAGTGGATGCCCACACATCTATAAGTCAAGTTAGCATTATCTTGTTGTCAATATACTTATTGTGTTTATTAAAGTAAGAAAAGACCATGCCAGAGCTAAGTACTGAAAGCTCATAATTATTGCTGCACTTTAAAATTATCATTCAGATTTTATTTATCTTACTCTTCTACTCAGTTACTTAAAAGCAAATGTTATGGAGAGGTGGCTCATTACTTAATAGCCCTGACTGCTTCTCCAAAGGTCCTGAGGTCAATTCCCAGCACCCATGTGACAGCTCACAATCATTTATAAATGTATTCCCAATGCCTCTTCTGGTGAGCATGCAAAACACCTGTATACATTAAAGAATTAACAAGCTGGTTAAAAGTAAACAAAATGTGTTTCTGTTTGGTGAAAACACTGTGATTCTGTGCTTCACATTATGACACAATATGAGTCAATATTATTAAGAACACAGTACTAGGACTAAAGAACAAAATGATGCATAGAAAAATTCCAGTTTATGATCACATGGTTTATGACTGACTTTAGGGTGAAAACTGTTTATTTGATAGGAACTGCCTGTTGACATTTGGATTTTTATCTTTTTCAAGAAAAGTAATATGCTCTATGGTATGAAGCTTTGTTTGATGCAGGGTAGTGTAAACCAACCAAAGCTTCCAGCCAACTACATGAGCACAAAAGTAAATGACCAGTACTGTACTATATTCAATGAATGAAGTAAAATATATAATACTTACTGTGCAATAGGCTTTCTATTAGATGGCATTGGTCTAATGTAGGCTCAGCTAAGTGTTCTGAGAATATCTAAAGAAGTCTAGACTTAGCCATACTGTTTAGTATGCTGAATGTGTTAAACTCATTTTCAGTTTGCAATATTCTCAACTTTCAGTACATACATCTGGACATAAATCTATTAAAAGTGAAGGAGTTATGTAAGTTTGATATAATATCATACCCACTGGTTTTAAAAAACAAAGAAGCTCAAGGCTGAGTCTTAATTGATCCTAAACATCACATTTACAGCAATAATCAAATTCTCTTTTCACTGTTCTTATTAGAGGTCATTATAAAGGTTCTATATCCAAATTGTCCTACCCTACAGAGCTGTATTTCATTTTCAAAGGGCTCTTTGGAATAATACTTGAGAAATATAGCTAAAGCTCTTCTTAAGTAGGTATTTGGATATTGGAGAAAGGCACATGGGTCCTACTAGATAAATTTTATAGTCAACAAGCTAGATGTTTTTAGTGCCTTTGACAATTCTTGAATAGTAGTTTGATTTTGGTGTGCGAGTGTGTGTGCCCCGTGAAAATAGTAAGGCTTTACCTTAACTGACAGATTTACATTTATCTACACTTGCGGTCTTTAAAGGTAACCATCCAAGTTTGCACATAAACTATTGGATTAAGTAACTATCAAAGCCTTAGTATGGCTTCTCTGATTTCAGAGACCTTCCCTGCATAATTACAAAAGGAGTCATGCACTATGTTTGTTAGTTTATTTAATATCAATGATCTGATGATAAATGTTCATCAAGATCCCAATGGCTTGTTTTATGATCACATCATACCTGAGCAATTTTTTAATATTACTATTAAACCCTTCCACCAAAATGACCACATCAATATGCTATAACATAGACACATTAAAAGGGGTTTTGAGACACATTTATTAATTAAGCATTTCTTTGTTAGATTTTATGATCTTGAGTTAATAAACTGGCACATTGAAATCGAGGAAAATCTCTTTCTATGTATATTTATCATTCATTCTTTTTCTGAAGTCAATAATTTAAAAATCTGATAAATTAGATATCAAAGTACACATTGAAGGACTCATAAGTAGGTAGAATAGAAGCTGGCCTGACAATGAGTCTGGCACCATTCAAGCACATACTAGGTGGTCATTAGTCACTGTAGGGATCATCCCATTCTGTATTCTTCTTTTCTTCCTGTCTTTACGTTTCTCTGTCTGCTCTCCAGAAATCTTATGAAGTACTCCAGAAAGCTCTGAGAATCCAATGAATTCTTTTTTATCTTATTTTTTTCCACGACGTTTCTGATACACCCCTATGTGAGAAGCAGGTATACTAAGTTTCAGGAGACTGCAATAATGGAAAGGAATGCTGCTACTTGATATTGTTTGAAGGTATTATGAAGAGCTTGAATCTTAATCTGAACCCAGAGGATTTGAAGGTCTAAGAAATGTGTGGCTTATTGATGAAGGTTAAGGTTTACTATATGTAGTTGTACCTTTTTCACAATACTCAGTGTGTGTGAAGTTGTATGTAGACGTAGGCAGCTTGTCTTTAATGCCTTCATTCTATGTTATCATCAAAGAATTAACCATAAAGTGAAAGTAACATGAATTTGAGTAACATTTATGCCAATTTAACTTTAGTTACCAAGGTACAGCTGGAGGAACAAAAGTCTTTCCTTCTTCTGGATGCACACACCATGCTCTTGTTTGAAGCTCTTGCTTTAATATTTTATCTAACATTGTCTTCATACTATTTCTTTCATTCTCTTTTTAACTCCTGAGAGAGATTGTAAACTTCTAGAAAAAAATGACTACATTCTAAGTACTTCCTATAAAGCTGTTAAGGCAACTCCAGGTAAAATATTAGCTGTTTACATGAGAACAGCCAAAGCAGTTATTTTATTGACTATACTGTGAGAAGGCTTTTGTAAGTCTACTTAAATGTGTGTATATATGCACTGAAATTTTCAATTTTCTAGTGATGGTTCTAAATAATAAAAATTCAGAAACAAAAGCTTGATGATATAAACACAATACATAGAACAGCATATAAAGCATCAGGTTATTTGTGTAATGCTAAGCATCCTTAAATTATCTCTAATTTCAATATTCTCTTATCAACCATTGATATCATATAATATCAATATAATTGCACTTTTGCCATAGATTTTGATGATATACATTTATTTGTGTATACCATTCTTATTATAAGATAGAAAGTACCTAGGGGAAAATGCTAGTTATTTACATATGGGTATTTTACAAAAATGTCATTTTTTTCTACTTTCCCAAAGTGTACCCCAGAGCCTGACTAAATGTTTTTGACCAGGAGATTTAAATATAAAGAGTGCCTTTCCCTTCACTAGTGGCTGAACTTTCCACTCTGCTGGCTTACTGTCCTATACTCTGTGTTTGTTACTTTTTACAGGCCCTGTAGAAGGTTTTTGGGTTTTTTTGTTTGTTTGTTTTTTCTTAATATGAGGTTCTTTAATGGAGATATCAGCAAGAGGAAAGCCTGCTGTCTCTAAGAGGCATTTCCAGTAATTTACCAATGAAGCAATGTCTTCATATAGCTAGGGTGATGTGATTTTTTTCCCCCCCACATGCCACAATGGCCAAAGTGAAGAATATCTAGACTGGGAAGTTAGTGGGTTTTTCCTCTCCTTTTTTGTAATTAATGCATGACCTTGGAAAAGTTATGTTCCTTTCTTAGTTTTAGTTTGCACTTGTATAAACTGGATTGCATTTAAGGTCTTAGGTCTAAATCTCCAGATCGGTGCAATGGGATAGTACAAGCAGTAATCCCTCTACTTTAGGGGCTGAACCAGGATAATGATCAATTGGAAGCCAGCCTGGGCTATATAATAAGACTCTTACAAAATAAATTAATTAAATCATGAGAACATAAAATCCTAAAAGGGTTCTATGTGAATGAAATTGCTTTTTCATTTGACCCAGAGACTACAGTAATACTGTTCATGATGCATTAAAAAAATAATAATAATACATTAAAAACCCCTATTGCTTCATTTTTGTGAGTTACATAGACTAGTCTCCCGTGTTTTTTGTTTTATGCTCCTTTGGAAAATGACGAACCCAGAGAACTGCCAAGAAAAAATCAGCTGACAGTTTGCCAATGTGACAATCATTGATATAAGGACCTGTGTTTCTGCTGGTCACCAGCTACAGGTGTCAACACTAAGTCACACCCTCACAGGAAGGAAGATTTTATCTTTTATTTTGAAGGCAAATATTAGAAATAAATATTTGAACAGTACTATTTTGCAAGGCTTTAAAACAACTGTAAAATTCTTTTTTAATATTTAAAGTAGTGCTCATCATGAGGGTTGGTCACAGAATTTGAGAAACTCTGTGACAGAGAATACTTCCATGGGGAGAGTATTTGACATAGTGGGAAAATGTCCTGGAAGAAAGATATTGTATAAGGTTACCGTGTAAGCAAGAGGCTTTTTGATTCGTTTGCTGGTTTTATGGCTCATTTTATGTTTGCATTTGTCATATCTTTGTTTCCTGAGCGTGGCCAATTCCATAAGGAGCAAGAAATAAAAGTCATCAGGATCGTTGGGACTGCTGTGAGGAAGGAGCAAGCTTGGTTGCTAAAAGCTGTTAATTGCAGTTTACAGAAGAGAAATCCCTTATCTTTGAAAGTTCCTTTGCTTGACCGGCTCATTCTTCCTGGGAGGGATTAATGCTTAATTAGAAAAAGATGCTAAACAGTCCGTGTGCTTCCTGAATGAAAATCTCACCTTAGTTTTAAAGATTCTTAACAAGGTAACATGCTAATTGTTTAATGAATGATTCCCACCGGGAACTAGAGATGTGTGTTTAAAAAAGGCAGCGCATATCGCGATTGGCACAGCTCCCAGAAACCGGTCCACAGACTGTTTTAGCACCCAGTGCCAAGACTGTTTGTGTTGTGCTTGGTGCTTGCTTTTGTTTTCCCACCTCTGAGTGTAAACATGTTTGTCAAGATACACAGTTAGGATAGGAAGCCTAGAGACTGAGGGAGGAGACTAGTGGTTAAGGAGCTGGAGGTGGGGAGAAGCAAGGCAGTCAGAACTCTCTCCATCTTAACATTGGAGTGAAATTGCATTTTCTTGACTAATACTGAGCAGTCTGCTTTTCAACTTTGGTGTAGGATATAGGGAACTGAGAGTTGCATGCACATTTCAGTGAAGGGCACAAGGTATTGCAAGCCCCCATCTTCACACTTCGCCTGGCTGTCAAAGGGCTTGCTCCTTTACAACAATACCCCAATGTTTTGCTAGGCTGGCTCCAGTTCACTTTGTAAGTGAGGAGGCACGGGTGGAATGCCAGGTATGTCTACAGAGCAAAGCAGTGCAGGCAGGCAGACGCCAGGAGAGAATAGGCAGGTACCGATTGAGTTACAGGATTTCTACAAATCTAATCCCCAAGTAATGTGAGACTTATTACGGAGCCAGCCTCTACTAGGGCTGTGAAGTCTGAGGATATGAACAGTTTTAGAAGCAATGATGCCAGTTAACCCACTGAGACCCAGTTTCAGTTGACCAAAATGAACAGCTTCCAATCCCTGTAAAGTTGTTTAAAGGTGATAGAATCGATTAAAAGTCGGTTCCTAATTGTATATAAAAAGAAGCAATCTTCCTGTCTAGAGATATTCAATATTTAGGCAGGACACTGAACACACAATACAGCTACAGCCTTGAGAGCTATTTTAACTCTCTACTTAATATGTCTGACACTGGATAGTCTATACATTACTAATGATGAGTATGTATAATTTATGGTGCATTTCTTGCATGTGACAAGCTTGTTATGAAAATTTAAAGTAACATAGTTATTTATTACTGCTTCAAAAGCATCTACTTAAGGGAAACATTTATTTTCTGGGACATCTTCATTAATTATCATAATAAGTTGATGGTATATTTATTAAATGCAAGAAATCAAGAGAGCTAACCTAAGCAGGAAAAACACCTAAGTATCAGAATCTCTTAAGTCTATGATGTCATGTACTATCCCTGATCATCTCCTAATAAGCACCATTGTTGGAAGTTGGGTAGCAGAAATAAAAGTGTTTCTGAATTTAATAGTCAACTATAAATCAAATTTACTAAAATAAAAACAACCAGTCCTCAAAGTCAGTTAGAATTATACAATAAGAAAACCAGGAATATTGTCATTATTTTGTCAATTCACAGTTACAAAGTTTTTACCATAATGCCCAAATCCCACAGTACAAAATAATTTTTTGTCTGTTGTTGTAGCATTGGATCAAACCCTGGACTTGAAGCCTCTAAGCAAAGGCTCTGCTACTTCTGAGCTCCTGAGTTACCAAATTACTTTATTCCCCTGGGCCCCAGGGTTCTTGTCTTTAAGTAGGGACATAAAACTGACTTTAAATAGGGAAATAAAATCTGTATTCTTATGTTCGGATGAGGGTTAGCTACAATATGATAATGCCAGTGAACACAGCTCTTGACCTCCTGCAATGGGAGATAGCAATGTCCCCTTAGCTTTAAAGAATGCCATGCCACTCTCCCTGTGTTTGAAATTGAAGGCGGTGGTGCTGAGGCTGGCTCACATTCTGCATGGCAAAGTTACACTTTGTTGTAAACATTTGCTGGGATGGGAGGGGAGGAGGCCATCTCCCAGCTTCTGGCTGAACTGCTGAGCTCAGGAAGAATATACTGAAGGAGTTCCCCCTGCCTGCACACTATTACAAGTTAGCTTTTAAGTTAATTTGTGACTTTAAAGTCAACCCAATCCTAAATTTGTTCACTCCCCTGTTCAACTTTTTCCTTTCAAGCTATTGCCAATTTCAGCCCTGTTTCACCTTTGCAGTAGATAAGACAAGATGAAGGCATTAAATCTTGGAGTACTGAGACCGCCCCTAGAAAATAGCAGTCCATATCCAACAAAAGAATGTGGGAAGATATTGTAAGCTGGTTTTCTTTCTTTCTTTCTTTCTTTTTTTGAAACCCTAAAACATTGATCAAAAAACTAATAAGTTAACAATCCATCTCATTTGAATGGTATTACTAAACCCCGAGTTATTATTATCTATAGTGTTTGGTATTGGTAAGAATAATCCCCACCTGCTATGTGATTTTATTGGGTGAGCATATTCCATGTTAATTATTGCTTTGACTTTGGTTTTTTAACATCACATCAAATGTCTTTGTTTTCGTCTAGACCAGGCACATATTTGAAATAGCACATGTATCTCTATTAGTAGATTTATTTTCATACTTTTTAGATGTCACATTTAAGATTCATAAATTCATAAAGAAATTCATTTTTATTACAGAAAAATTAGAATAAATACTTATCAATAATTTTATATGAAAATTATATATATATATATGTTTTCCTGCATGGTTTTTTTTTATCATATGTGATGCCAGGTAACCACAGAAGCCAGAAGAAAATGTTAGATCCCCTAGAACTGGAGTTACAAAAGAGTTGTGAGCCACCATGTAGGTGCTGAGAATTGAACCTACATTCTCTGGAAGAGCAGCCAGTGATCTTAATCACTGAGCCAAGTCTCCATCCTCTACAATTAAAATTAAAGAAATTCTATGAAGAATTCAGAGGAAGATTGTGCAGATCTTAGATCAACAGTGGAGGATGTGCTTTGCATGAGCCAGGGGTTAGAAACCCAGCACCATCACCATATAAAAATGAAGCTGAAGACTTGTTTTACATTGCTTTGTTTCAGAACAATAAGATTACCTAAAATCTACTTTTTTTGGAATTGTTTGAAATTAGATTCAATCTCTCAATATTAGCAAGATTATTCAGTGGGTACAAGTACTTGTTGAACAAGCCTGACAACCCTATGGGTCTCATGATTAAATGGAAGAATAAATTTCCTAAATTTGGCCTTTGACTTCCACGAGTGTACCATGACAAACACACACACACACACACACACACACACACCAATAAATAAAATTGAAAGTGATTAAATTTCCTAATGAAAATTCTCATTTCACTTGAAACATGTTTTATTGTTGTTTTCATGTTTGATAAATATTAGTTATTATTGCTAATTGTGTCAAAACGACTATAGCTATGAACTTTTCCTTGGCACTGCTTTCATTGTGTCCCCTAAGTTTGGTATGTTGTAGATTCATTTACACTGAATTCTAGAAAGACTATTTTCTTCCTATACTTCTTTTAAGATGAGGAACTATTTGGGCTTTCTTGAATTAATCCTATCTTCATTATGGAATCCCCACATCAACCCCAACAAAGTTCTTTAATCTAAAATCTATTTTTTTCCACATATGTCTCCTTACATTTTTTTAGGTCCATGAATGAATAAACACGTTTTTAGCTCACCCATGTGAGTTAGCTGAATTTGTTTCCAACTGTTTAAACCATTTACAGTGTGGTCATTAATTATATTATTGGTTTACAAATGTCCCATTTCTATTAGTTTTTAATATATTCCATTTTTTGCTTGATTTTATGGCTAATTTTAGATAATTTTGATGAGTCTGTCTTATTCCTTTTATTGGATTGCTAATTATAACCTGTCACTCAATATTGCTAAGCTGCATGTTCAACATATTTAACTTATCACAGTTTGCCTTTAAGGAATATTATTATACATATACATCCCAAGTAATATTTCCTCATTTTTCCTTTTACAGGATTTGTGTTCTTGTGGAATTTATGCCATAAATTCCAATATATCTTATTAATTTTAATTAATCATTTAATTATATAATTAGGTAATTTAAACAGAAAGAAAATGTAAAATATCTACCTAATTATAATTTACAATATTCATTGTTGCTTTATGTAGATCTAGAAAATTTTCATCAAGCTGCATATCAATATATCATCTAAGGTCACTTGAAATACTTTCTTATATTTCAGAGTTTTGATTCTTCCATCTTGTATGTTTTTATATTTTGCCTTAGTGTTTTGTGAGATACTTTTATTGGATATAGAACTTCAGGCTAATAGATTTTTCTCTAAGAAGTTTAAAAATGTTATTTCAATGTCTTGATTTTGTTCCTTTGTATTTAAGTTTTTTGTTTGTTTGTTTGTTTTTGATTTTTGTTCTTTTTTTTTTTTTTGCCTCTTCTGTCTTTTAGGATTCTATTACCTAACTGTGGAGTGCATGGCCCTAAATGAGAAATCTATTATGCCATACACCTTTCCACATGTCTAAGGGAATGTTCTAGAAGAAGAGATGGAAAGATTATAAGAGTTAGGTTCAGAAGAACTGCTGTGAAACAATGTCTTCTTAACAAGGCAGGACCATTATATTTACAAATTCACAACAGCCTTGGTTGCCTGCACAAGACTTACCTAAGACCAAGCCTGTAAAATTCCAGCATGGATAGAGGATAGAGGAGTCACAATGTTTCACTTCTAGCTGAGAAATTGTGTGTGGTGTTGGCTGTTGGAATAGGAGAGTCTGTTTTCTTTAGGGAAGTAGTCTGCGGTAGGTTACTAAGGTTCCAGTAATTGTCTCAACACACATGTATACCCAAGCAGCAGTAATTAGACTGAGATGTCAATGAAAGGCCAACTTAAAGTATTGGGGGAGGGGGGTTGGTCAAGGGTAGCTAGGAAGAACAGAAAAAATAGGGGAATAGCATATAAAAATACATTATATACATGTTTGAATTTCTCAAAGAATGAAAAAAAAGGCTTATTTTTAAAAATCAACTTTATGAAGAGATGCCTAAATGTATTTTTCTCATTTTCTGGACTTTAAGTTCATTGTCTTTCTTAGACCGAAGGGTTTGTTGTTTGTATTAGATTCAGTATTTTTTTCACTATTATTTGTTTTTCAGTTGTTTTTCTGACCTTCTCTCCAAACATGGTTATATTAAATCACTTAATGTTATCCTTACACTGAAGCTTTATTTATGTTTTAAAATTACCTGTATAATATTTCTTTAAATCTTCCTTATTGCTACTTAATCTTCAAACATGCAAACCACGGCTTAAATGACTATTTTAATGTCCTATCTGATAATCAGCACTTTCTCATCTCTGTGTCACGGTCAATTGACTACTCTGATTTTAAGTTATGTTTCTCTTTTTTGTTTTTCTGATTCTTGAGTTGATTCCAGTCGTTGTGAAATTCGTCTTGGTAGGCGAGGGAGACTTTGTATTCTTGAACTTTGTTCTTGGCTTCTATGTTACTTGGAAGGAGTTCAATCACTTTGGTAATGATTAATGATTTTTTAAGGTGTTTCTGAGCAGTGCATATCTCAGGACTAATTGATCTTCACTTTTAAATAAGACTTTACGCAGTTCTCAACTAAATACTCCATGAGTTTCTCCAGTTCAGGTCTAGAGACAATGATTGCCATAGGCCTTGTCCCTTGAGTCATCTCTGAACTTCTTCCTGCATGTTTGTCTGATCAACACTCAGGACAAATGTCTGGATGATACTCTATCCATCATGTTTGTGCAGTGTTTCCTTTCTAGTGCTCCAGGAAACACTCACCACATTGCTCTTTCCAAGTCTTTTCTCTGACTTAATTTAGAAGGATAGACTTAGCCTCAAGTAAAAGGTCTAGGCTGTCTTCTTGTATCCTGCACCCTAGCATACCACCCTTTCTCAAGGAACAGAGCTGGGAAATCATAAACTTGACATTGTTAATATCTGTCTCTTAGCATCAGTGTCTTGTATAGAACTGTGAAAAATACTGATTGATTTAATATTTTAATTATTTTCATCCTAGTGAGCAATTTCAATTTACCCATCTTGGATGAGGGAAATAAAACTTATTCATAATTCAGGTAGAAAACTCATACATTCTAGGAATATTCATAACAGTTACTAGCTCTGCATTAAGAATTAAGGATATTGATGCATAAGAAATTAAATAATATTAACTCTGTAACATATAATTAATAACGTTTTGATATGGTTGTTATTGCTATATTATTGTAAGATTAAGAATCTGTCTTCTTATTCATGTGTTTTAGAATTTTTCTGTGTATGTTTTAGTACTACCCAATTTGAAAGGAATCTTTCCTTAATTTTAATATAAAGAACAGAACTTGAGGGTTCATCATTTCATTTGGAACCTGAAGGTTTTTATGGATGTGGAGGAGAAAATATAAATTAGGTGGTACCAGGGCACCAGTTGTTTCTATCCTTCAATTTCTGACCTTTACTAAACAAGAAGCAGAAAAATCAAATGGTGTTCTTAGAAAAAGAGAGAATGAAGGAGAGGACAAGAGATTGTTGTGGTAATATTTTGTTTGTGTTCTGACAAATACAGTTTGCCTGGGGATCAAAGGACAGGGCTAGCCACTAGTTAACCACAGAGGCCAGGCAGTGGTGGCACTCACTTTTAATCCCAGCACTTGGGAGGAGAAAATGGAAAAATCAGAACTTGAAGGATACCCTGAGATTGAACAGTCTAAAAGAAACAGAGCTGGGCAGTGGTTGCTCACACCTTTATTTACAGCACACCTGGAGATTTGGTGACAAGGTTTTGTCACCCCCTCATATGGCCTGATGCTTTGCTTCTCTGATCTCTCAGCTTTCACCCTAATATCTGATTGTGAATTTTTATTAATGAAGCTAATTAGGATCATACTTCAGGAGATGGTAGAACAGATAGGTAGAGAGAGAGAAGGAGCAAGAATATCTTTTATATAAAGAAAAAGCATAAGAGACAGTTAGCTTCACTGTAGTTAGAAAAATCCCTGTGCAGTTGAGAAATATACATCTATTATCACTGTGCCTAAGACATGCAGTGTTTTTTCCAGTTGAGTAGAGAATGTTTTGGATAAATGAAAGTTGAGGAAAAGAAGAAAGAGCGTGTGAACAGCTGTTATGCTTTGAAATAAACTGTTTTTATTAATTTTATATTACTTCGAGTTCTGCTTCTATGGTATCACTGATGTTAAAAAAGTCAAAGACACTGTTTTATATGATAACTTAGAGCTATATTAGAGGCTATTTGGTTTAAAATATTTACATAAAAGCCAAAGCTCGGTCAAGATAAGGCACAGTTTTATAAAAGTATTCCAGAATTGTGGCCTTGAAACAAAAAACCTGAGCTAAATGTTTGGCTTCTCAAAAGCAAACCTCTTTTCTTTATTGTGGGCTTTTTTTGTGTTTAAGCTGGGCACTGTATATGGTGCATACATTAGATTCAGAATTAAATGACTTTCTTAGTTTGCCTATAGAATCATTATCTCAAGAATCATGTCTTAGAAAAAGTGATCTGTAGCTATGTGCATAGTAGATGCCAGTAATGTCAGTACTTGGGAAGCTGAGGCCAGAAAAATCATGAGTGTGAAAGCCAGTGCTTCATATGGCATTCCAGGTTACCTTGTTGCACATGGTAGAACTTTCTCAAAATAAATCAACAAACTAAGGGAAGTTTACTTATGAAATAAAGTCTACAAGTACATTTCTGGTGGTACCTTAATTGTATTGTTTAATATTTGGGGATTTTTTTATAATATAATACATCATTTACCCCTTCCCCATCATCCCTCTAAAACTTCCCATATGGTCCTCCTATATACATGCATACAACCTGCTCAGTCTGTATAGTGTTACATATATATGTTTACAGGCTGACCATTTGGTATTGGATAATATGTTGGTGTGCTCTTCCCTGGGAAGGAATCTCCTGCTCCCAGCATTCATCAATTGCCTATTGTAGAAAAACAGATAAACAACAACAGCAGCAAATATTGACAGTCAAAAAGAAAAAAAGGAGGGGTGGGAGGGGAGAAGATACAAATTCAGAGTCAGGGATAAACAGAGAAACATTGCAGTAGATACTAAAGATATTGAGACTATTATAAGAGAATAGTTTCAAAACCTAAAATCAAGAAATGAACTTCTAGATTTGGCCATCGTTCTGTTTTTTTAAACTATGAACTGCTTTTAAGACCCTGGGATATTTAATGATGCCAGTTTTTCATGGGCAATCTTACATACTTGCCAAGTTAGTAGTAGTTCAAATACTGTCTACCTAAGAACCATTCATGCACTCTTGACTAAATGAGAGAAATTAATAGAAAATCTCTACTCATGCAGGAAATACTCCCAGTAAGTAATAAAACACTGAACCTGTGTTTTGGGGGGACAAAGAGCAGAAGCTTGATATGGGTGGCACAAAGAGGAATTAAGGGTTCATTTTCATTTCCTTCTAAAATAATTGCATAAGAAGCTTTTTATTTCATCAGGAAGTAACTCAGCAATGGCCTTCATGACTTTTCCTAATCACTTTATTAATGCTTTGAGCAGACTTTAGAAATGCAGTGGTATTAGTATCTGAGGAAGTAAACCTTTATTGTTCATAAATTACCAATTCACTATCTCAATTGCAGTTGGGTTTTAATATTTCCTTTCTAGAAAAGGCCCAGTAGTTGGTCTTCAGGGGGCAGAACTGTACTCTGGGGAGGGAGACCAACAGCCTAATGTGTCTTTCTAGCTTTAATTTCTGTAATTCAGGAAAGCCTCATAAAATACAAGCTTCCTTTGTGAATTAAGTTTTTCTGAAAGTATTTAAGCTACTTTCTTCTCTTTGGAAATACGTAAAACTGTTTAACAATATTAAAAATATTTACTGAACCCGACTTGAAAAATAACTGCTAAATTAAACTTAATGGTCTGTGTGTAATTCTTCCAGAGGATATGTTGTCTTCACCCCCTTTCCTATAAAGGAAAGCCATCCTTCACAATGACAAGCAAAACATAGAAAGAAAATGTTTTGTAAAAAAAAAAAAAAAAGTTAAGAGAAGCCAAGAATTAGTTACCAAATATGTTTTGTGTAGAAAGCAGCAAGGTGCTAATGCACCACTGTTAAAAGACAAAACATTTACAGACAACACTAAAACACACCATTCCTATTTCAAAACCAACAGTAGATATATCTAAGAATTTGCTGAAGATTTAGTATGCTCCAGAAAGAGTAAAAATCTAATCAGAAATATAACACGATGATTTACTACAGTTGATAATTATGTGGAAACAAAGTTTTATCATCATAGGATAGTTAACTGAAACATTGTGAGTCATGAATGTTAAGTTTATGAGAGTTCTATTGCAATTCAAACACTGAGAGCATGAATCAAACAGAACTAAATATGCCTTTGCAAGCCCTGGCTACAGCACCCAGAACTTCTGCTTAGTTAACCGTTAACTAAAACAAAATATATATGGAAATACTATCCAACAGTGTTACTTTGTATAATTTTCAAAATTGAATTTAACTTTAAAAAAGATTAAGGATATTTCTTTGTGCACTTGAGTTCTATGCAATACAATATCATCTATGGAATTGTATATATGTGCTTTTGTGTCTTTGCTAGAGATTAACAATATGCATGGATACTGGTGACACATATTTAGGAAGAGTAGACATAATTATTATGCCTATAAATCTAAATTATCCTGAAATTTCATTTAGGTAATATTAATCATGGCATTCAAAATAAAAACTATTTTAAAATGTTAGTAAATTCATGGGATTCAAGTTTTGTGACATTCTCCTCAATAGAAGCTCTGCAGAGATTTCCAGTCACCTACTATTAATTTAATATCACTGTGATAGCAGTGAATATATGAGCATAGTTAGTCCCAAACTTCAACTATAAACTCCACCATAAACAAATTATAACTTTAATATGGGTTTTAAAAGGAGGTAAGACCAGAGAATGGCATTTCCAGTTTTCACAGACAACCAGAATCCAACGAAGCAATCTCCCTCTGTTAAATTAATTTTTCTTAGAGAGTTTTATTTCTGCACCAACTAATTAATAATAGATAATTGAATAATTAAAAAAGATCTGGGTATGAAGTAGAATGTGATTATCCATAAAAGGCATGAAGTTCTCATGTGTACCATCATGAATAGATTTTGGAAAAATTTTTCTAAATAAAATGAATAAGGTACGAGAAGACATGAATGGGTTGATTTCATGTAAAAAATATAGAGAACAGGTAAACTATGTAAACCTCAAGCAAATGATAGGTAGCTTAAGGCTAAAACAAGCATGGATTGGGGAATTGTTATTTAATGTCCTCAGAGGTGTTTTTGGATAATGAAACAATTTTTGGAAATGACTAGTGGTTGGGTGGGCATATATTAAATGTCACTAAAACATACACTAATAATTAAAGTGGTGCATTTTACCTCGTATCACAATAAAAATCTTGTAAAAATGTTTAATGAACTTTTCTTTGACAGAAAGATGATTACACTTTTGTTATCCCATTCTGATAATCTAGAAGGCTATAAAACACTTAAGAGCTACCTACTCTATGGAGTAGAGAGCAACTTGCTCTGTTTAGTAAGCTAAGTTTTAGAAAAGCCAGAAATAATGAACAAGATGTAAACATCAGTGAAAAATGAGATGAAACACAGACATGCCAATGAGTTTTGACTTGTACTGGGAGGAGATTAGAGCACATTGATTTCTGAAACATTGAACGTTTGGCGGGGGAGTGAAATTCCTTGGTAATATTGAAGAAGATAACCTGAAATGGGAACATTTCCGTTCTATACTGAGTTTTTTAAACAAATAAATATTTATTTACACTATATTTGCAATAATAATAAGGAAAAACAGCAGGGGACTTGGAACATTTGTAAGGAAGTAATTGTATAGTTATATTTTTAACTAAAAGATTTTAAATTTTAATATATAAGAAAATATACTGAGTTTTATTGCTTCCAAGTAATTATGCAGTGTTTTCTCTAATTCTTACATGTATAAATAATAATAAGGCTAGAGGAGTATCATTGGGTTTCTTTGCATGTACAATTTAAAGGTGATTGGTTCATAATATTGTGACTCAATGGCTGGTTACTTGCAATTCCAGGTGTTCAAATAAATTTTGATAATTTTTATAAATCTACTAACTGTCCTACTATTGAGTGAATAATTTTACAGTCTAGGAATCTGACACTGTCATTTGATTCTAACAAGTTATATCTTTGTGTATGTTCATTTCAGAATAAAACATAATTTGATGATTTTGTCAAGAGACTTATAAAAGGTTTTACCAACCTGTCCTTCCAAGTACACATTGTGATATTTCAGCTTGCAAACTACAGTAGGACCAAATGATTTCCAAGTTGTTATGGTTTGACTGTGAAATGTCTTGCCCAAAAGTTCATGTGCTAATTTATTGGTTCACAGCTGGTAATGTAATTAAAAAATGATTAGATCCACTGATAAATTTGTAGTCAGTAGGCTATAAGGAGGTGGACTCTAATTAGAGAAAACGTGTCGCTGAGAGCGTTGAAACTTAGAATGATATGCTTTTTGCCTAGCCTCTGTGTTTTGCTTTTTGTGGCTGCCATGAAGCGACTAGTTTTTTCTGCTATGCTTTGTTTTAATTTTTATTTGCATTGCTTTGTATTCATCTTTGACTTATCTATGAACTCCCCTCTCTTTTTTTGGTTTAAACTTATCATTATGTGAGACTTATATACATGCATTCAATAAAATAGAGCCTTACTTATTCCCATTCTCCTCCACAGCTCCCTAGGGTTCTTCTCCTAATTTCATGTCCTCTTTATTTGTTAGTAGCTCACTAAGTCCATTAGTGGGGGAGTCATCCACTGAAGCATAGGTAACTTGTCATGCCCCCAGAGCAGACTAATTCTCCCTCTTCAGGAGCCATCAACTGTCAACAGCTTTTCATATGAGGGTGGCACTGCCTGTAAAAGGAGCTCCTCTACATCTGAAGTGGTTAGTACAGATAACATCAGCTGCTACAACTTTATGAGTGTCACAATCATGTCATGGCCTGAAGATAGCTTTGGCTTCTACTTTGTCACAGGCCTAAGAAGGAAGACAAGTGATCCTGAGCTAAAATCTCTGAAACCATGAGCCTAAAATATACCTTTCTTCTATGTAAGTTGTTTACAGTAGATATTTTTCACAATCCCATACACACACAATAATGTATTACCAATACATATATTAGTAACCAAATTGGAAAACTAATGTACATTCACAATTTTTACGTTCTGATTAAGCGAATTAAAGTTTTCTATCTTGCAGTATATCCATTGCTGCTTTGTCCTTCCTCCCAAATAGGTCACAAAGATATCCATACAACAACTAATATTCCATTGGAGTAGAGTGTGCTATCCTACACAACAACCATTGTTCAGGTTCACTGAACACCCCTTACTCCACCACCAATCAGACAACTTCAGTACACTCTGTCTAGGCTGTGATATCAGCCCCTCTTCTCCATTTTGTCAGTCTTTCCAGAGCCCTGTTGTTTGGACACTGGCAATGGTAATGGTAACACGCATTTTAAATGTTTGTTCTGTCTATCTTTAATGTTTGAAATCATTACCATTTGAAATATGTTGCTTCCTTCAGGCGGATGAAGTTGATTAAGTTTTAGATCCCCAAATAATATTTGTTCAAAGAGGCAATTATTTCTTCTTGTTATTTTGATGCATCTATAATGTAGCAGCCAATATTAATCTTTTGTTTATACTTACTTTATGCTATTTTTAGCACCTTGTAGTTTACTCTAAAACACAAGCTGTATCAAACACTCAAAACTATGGATTTTGTCACATACCATTAACCCCATGATCTATGGTGTGTGCTTTCTTTGAATCCACTACATTAACAATCAGACCTTAGACTAAGTGTGTTGAAATGGCTCTTTAGTCATTGCACAGTATAGACTCGAGTCTCAAGTGTGCACTGAATGTTCATACCTACTGTTTCTCCATTCCAACCCCACTATTCTCCTTTCCTTCTCCTTACCCCCCCATTAGACCTGCAAACATCTTCTGTTATACTTTGTTTTTTTCTCTTTCTTTCTCTCTTTCTCTCTTTCTTTCTTTCTTTCTTTTTTCTGTTATACTTTGGATTACCCATCCCCCACAGAAATTCTTATGGCGGTAAAGTCAGATGACAGAGTGGGTAAACTTTGACTTATCAAAATTAGAACCGTAAGATCTATCACTCATTGCTATCACACCAATATAAGCTTCATAAAATTTACAATTAATTGGAAAATAGAATATGAAGATGGGCATTTTAACACAATGGGGATAATGCAAATATGCACCCATATTGCAATATTATGCATTAATAAGGAAAATCTAGATAATTTTCTTTTTTTATTATGAATAAAGTCACATTTTCTATCTGTGTATATCCTTACTCAAGGTCCCTTCTCCCTCCTACCCCCTGCAGTCACTCTCTGTTCTCCACATCTCCCCTTCTCCTCCCCAGCAAGGTCCCAATATTGCTCAGTTCAGCATCCATTCCTGGCAGATCCAGTTTCCTCACCCCAACATCAAGACTGAGTTAGGTGTTCCTCTAGAGATAGTGGGATCCAAATTTATGTCATGATGAACTAAGTTTTCCACATCTGGCTGCTTTCGAAATAAAAACAAAAACAGACAAACAAACAACAAAAACAATCTGTAGGTGTTTTAACTTCATACTGTTTTCAGCTGTTTGACAGCAGAATGTATTTATGAGGTTTTTGTACAAATAAAAATAAACCAAAAAATACCTAAGAGTAAACTGTATTTATCAGTTTTAATGAGATGTTCCTGGAAACAAAAGGATTTGTTCCCACTGTTGTAAAAAGGAAGGAAAAGTATCTGTCTTACCCCATGAATATCTTTGTGGTTCCCTAAGTTGGGATTGCATCAGCTTTCAAGAATGCCCAATGAGGGTTGAAGGGAAAAGCCATTTCCCCCGCAATGTGATGGGTAAGCATGTCTCATTAAAGACAAAGTATTGGTGGAGGACCAGACTCACTTTCCTGCCAGTCAAGCCTCATTTTCACTCACAGCTCAGGTTTCAGTGTTTATCAGAGCTCGCTCTGACAGTTTCTGTGCTCATTTCCAGAGCTGCAGTTTTTCTTGAAACAACCCTTAAAATACCTCATGAGTTACAGCAAATTCACGTGTTTTATTTACTCATTGTAAAATGAACAAATATAATAGTCTTTTATATTTCTTCCATGATGTTCTTTTTCCTTGATAGTGCCAGAAATTGGTACATTGACACTTCTGCTAAAACAGCAAGAGTGGGATACAACATAGAACTAGATATCTTAAAGGGCATTTTAAAATATATTTAAATAAGTCAGACATGTTTTATTTGAAAAATATCTCAGTCATCTAGACACACAATGTCATTAGAGGGCTTTTCTACTTACTAGATCAATTTTCACAGACAAACTACATATCTGGGGATATCATGTGCAAATGTTTCCCAGAAAAAAAAAAGAAGAGACTCATTTTAAAAATAAATAGGGTTTCTCAGCGGTCCTCTATTTAGCCTTAGATTAAAGAATGAGCAACTCTGTAAAATTTCAGATTTGTCTTAAAATGAAATACTCAGCCATAATCAGCTTACACATGATCCATAAGCCTCAAACGCAGAAAGAGAAAAGGCCCTGGAGAGTAGATTCATCTCGTTCTGAGTACACACTGTTATTCTACCCAGTTTTCTCACAAAGCCTTCATCCTTAAATGTGTAAAGATACAATCTGGGATGTCATCTGAATCCATCTCATAAAAATATAAGAAGGAAGCACGTGGCTGGCCACAGAAAGCACAAACACAGGCCTTCCAGCTTGCCCTTGATCCTGTGAGCATTACCCTAGCAATCTAGGAAGGCTGGAACAATAATGGCTGGAGAGGGGAAAGATCTCGATTTTAAAAATTCAGTTATGTCCTTAGACCAGTGCCAATGAATTGATTTTCTTTGAAAGCTCACAGTTGTTTTACCAGCTATAAAGTTGAAGATTCCTTGGGAAAATGAAGACTTTCATGGAAGGGAGATTCAATTCCGATAAATCAAATATACCTCATTTGTTTATAATTTCTATTTTAGTTAAGGCAGTGTGGCTTGATTGTTGGGTATTATGAAATGTTAAAAACACAGCAAGATGGTTCAGAGGGAAGAAATTCTGAGCAAGCTGGTGATCAGAGTTAAGCCTTGGGAATCTGCACAGGGGTGGAAAAAGAGGAAGAAATTAACAGGGTTCTCATCTGACCTCCACAAAATGCCCTGGCATGCATACACTCACAGACACAGATGCTCACACATACTCTCACATACATCATACACACACACACACACACACAGGGTCACACAAACACACTCTCAATCCCACAAAAACAGATAAATAAATAACTTTAAAGGAATAATGCATTATTTTATTTAACATTATTTTAAAATTAGTGTTTTAATATTCTCCTGAGTGAAGTATCACAAACCCAGAAAGATAAGCAGGAGATGTATTCACTCATTAGTGGACTTTAAACAAAAAAGCAAAAAGCAAAGCATATCCAAACTGCAAACAACAGCCACTGAACAGCTTGGGGTCTGAAACACCTTGGACCAGCACCTTGGAGCCCATTCCCTCCAGAGGAACACCTGACCCAGTCTTGATGTTGGAGTGAGGAAAGCAGATTTGCCTGGAATGGATGCTGAACTAAGCCACATTGGGACCTTGGAAGCTCCTGCCCTTGCTGGGGAGGAGATAAGGAGACGGGGAGAAGATAGAGGGAGTGGGCGGGGCAGAAGGGGGAAGGAAGTTTGAACAGGGATAGATGGATAAAAAAAATGAGACTTTATTCACAATAAGAAAAAGAAGCACTAACATTGACAATTTAAACAATTCTCCTTTTTAACTTTCAAGCATATATGCATTATTAAAATTTTATAAGCAGAAAAAAGTAAAATAAAATTAGTGTTTTGTCATTAAACAATTTTTAAATGGATTCATCATTCTAAAGTTACTTTTGAAATCAGTGTTTTATCTAGATTTAACCATTAATGACATCTAAAATATTTAATATATTAATTTCTCAGAAACTCATGGTTTTTATCTGTTGCTGATGTCACGCTGCAGTGATGGATAAACTGTCCCCAAAAGTTCTGAATTCTCAATTCATTGAACCATCATCTTGAGCTGGAAATAGAACTCAATTAACTTTGAAAAATAGAATTGTTTACTGCAGAATAATTTACAGCTATCTGTACATCCTTGAGTCCCCACTAATCCTATAAACTGTTTGTTTTATTTTATGAGTTAACAGACTGTCAGAAATAACTTTCTACGGAGACACACCTACTCCCCTTAACAGCAATCAAGACATTCTATTCTTCTGATGGGCATGCTTTAAACTGTAGCAGAGAACAACCCCATTCTTTGTATATGCACAACTCTTGGAAATATTTCTTCCACATTCTACATGTTGAACCCATGAGCAGAACAGTAAAAACCAGAAATCATATGACCTTGTGAGGGAGCCATGGAGTGGTGACATCTTCTTATCTAACTGCCACTGAGATGCATTTGTTCTGTCACCATGGCTTTGTTTTAAAGATGCCACAGTCCTTAGTTTCGTTGGCTCATGTTAAAGAATGACAAAATGGCCCCAAACTCCAATTACTCAGCTCAGTGTATGAAATCTAGTCAATACTTAGTCACTTGTAAATTTTTAGACTTAGCTAGTGGTATTTATTTATAAAATGAAACAAAGGTAATAATTATAATATTCTGTAGTTTGATGTCTGGTCTTTGTTCTAATGAACATGTCTTGCATGTGGATTTTGGAGCAATTTACTAATTGGCCTTGCTAATATTTTTTCAAAATTTTCCACTTTTTATAATTTATTTTGTTATTATTTACTTACTTTTTATTTTTCATGCCTTGGTGTTTTATTTTTTCTGCATGTAAGTATGTGTGAGGGTGTCAGATCTTGAAGTTACAGACAGTTGCTAGCTGCCATGTAGATACTGAGATTTGAACCTGAGTCCTCTAGAAGAGCAGCCAATACTCTTAACCACTGAGCCATCTCTCCAGCCCCACACATATATTCTCTTATTTTTGTGGATTCTACTTTTTCAAAATGAGCAAAAGGTTGTATTTATAATATATTTGTATATATACATATTATGTTCAACTTCCCCATTAATATATAATAATTTCAAAATTTTCCTCTGCTATATAACAAGAACTTATATACTATATATACTATATTCTATATATTCTTATATACTAGAGATTCAGGATTCTGTGAGTTCATATTGAATTCCTATTAATTTATTGAGAAACTAGCAGAATTTTATTTTGTAATGTATCTATGTGACTGGTATATTCTGGATCCAGTAAGTATCTGTGAATGATAATGATAATAAGCACATGAGTGAATGAATGACTATTGAAACTCCTTGAGGGTAGTATAGCAGTTTGTTCATTGACAAATTCTGTCAAACAGTAGTAAATATAACTAACTAACACTCTATTAAAATGATGAACAAATGTATAAAAGAGCAACTTAAATTCATAAACTTTATAGATGACAATACCAAAATGTAACTAGTCAAAGCATTTAAATTTTCCAACATATATTAGCAAATATTAAAATTTTTATACATATAATATTTAATAAATTACATAAGAGATTCAAGCTTTATTCTTCTCAAATGCAAAATCTTATATGCATTATATATGTGTGGCATAAATACATAAAGTTTCTATTCTTTTTTATTTGAAGATTATGGACAAAGCCACAGTGACACACACAATACATTGTTAGCACTAAAGATTTCAGATAATTTCTAGTTTGTTTATTTAATCTTAAAGCTATTCTTAAACTATGGAATTAACTAATATATTAATAGATAAACTAGGCTTTTTGACATCTCAAGTGTTTCAAATGTAGAGGAGTCAAATTATCCAAACTCTAAACTAGGCACCCAAGATGCACATATGTATGTATTTGGACTGAACACTGTGGGACATATGTTACATTGATGAGGTATCGGAACTGGTATTCCACAGCCTCTGAGGAGTGAGTACTTTAAGATTCATCGGCTGAAAATGGCAGTATTAGATAAGGAATTCAAAAGATGTAGTAGCAGCTGGAATTTGACACTGAACCACCTAGACTATTGTTTATTTTGATGTAGGGCCTATCTAGCACAATAGCCTTGAACTCACTCTGTAGCACAGGCAAGCCATATGCTTACAATTGTAATCTTTCTGTCTAAGGCTTTTGAGTAGCTAGGTTTCAGACCTGTATGCATCATCAAGGCCTGACCTATGCCCCCCTCATCCCCACTAATATGGAACTTTTTTCTGACATTAAGTGACCTTATTAAATTCAGCAACATCCCTCAGTGTAATTAATTATGAAAACTTCAATTAATGGATGTGTTTCTTTTTAGTATAAATAAGTACACATCTTTAAATCATCCAGTGCATTATTAATGGCTTCCAGGAATGACCTCAAGTGTCTTTGCATGCTACTTAACACCCATTTTAGTTTGAGCTGCATTCTTTTCCTTTATATAGACATTCTGCTAAAATTTGCTGTTCTCTAAATCACTGAAGATCTTCTCAGCCTTCTTACCATCACTGTTCCATCATGGACCGCACTTTTTAACTGCAAATGCTATGTTGTATAAACAGATGCCATATAGGATTTGTTAATCAAGCCTAATGAAGACTATACCAATAGAAATCTCTCTGCTTTCCTCTTCTTCCACTGCCTAGATCTGTCATTCCAATCTCTGATTATATAAATTAAATTATTTTGGGTATTTTATATCACTGGAGTCATGCTCTACAGGTTTCCCTGTGACTAGCTAAACAAGCAAAACTAGCAAAACATGCTTAGTATGATGCCCTCTAGGTTTACATGTAGTTTCATAAGTGGCAGTATCTCTTCTTTAATATGATGTATGTCCCACCTTTTAGTCACTTATCAATGGGGATAAGCTGTTTCTAAATCTTGATTTCTGTAAATGAGACTTTACATACATGTACTCCCACACAGGCTTATACATATAGACATATTTTTAAAAGTAACATAAATCTTTACGAGAACCAAGTAATTAATGGTTTTTATTTAAGAGTTCCAAAAGTATTTTAGGGATACATTGCCTGATGAGATGCATGACTAGTGAGAATTTTCTCTCACTCTTCCCATCACCTCTACATTTTCCATTATTTCTTTTGACATGAGTAGGAAGCTTTAGTTTGGCATGATTCTTTACTATTTCATTTCTGTTTTCTTGCTTCTACTTTTAGCATCATATTTAACAAATACTGCTAAGATCAGAATCATATACAAGTTCTCCCATGTTTTCTTCCAGGAACTTACAGTCTTGAGACATTTAAACCTTGAATCTATTTTGAGCTGATTTTCATGAATGGAATAACAAAAAGATTCAATTTCATTCTTTTATATGTGAGGATTTTTTTTCAAAAATTATTTATTAAAGAAAATTTTCTTTCCCATTGTAAAATCTTGGCAGCCTTTTTGAAAATCAGTTATTTTTAAACTGAATATGCATGGAAATATTTCTAGGCTCACTGTTCTGTGTCACAAGTCCACATGTCTATTCTTTCTTATTTAAAATAATTTCTGTTCATTTTACATACCAACTACAGATCGTCTTCTCATCTTTCCTGCTCTCACCAGCTTGTCCTCTTGCCCCATCCCCTATCCTTTCCACATAAAAAGGTAAGGCCTCCCATGGGGAGTTATCAAAGCCTGGTATATTCCATAGAGGCAGAAGCAAGCCCTGCTGCATCAAGGTTAAGCAAGGTGCCCCACCATAGGTAGTGGGCTCCATAAAGCCAGCTCATGTGCCAGGGATAAATCCTGATTTCACGGGTCCCTCAAACAGTCTAAGCTACACAATTGTTTCCCTTATGCAGAAGGCCTAGTCCACTTCCATGGAGACTACACAGCTGTCTGTTTAAAGTTTGCGAGTTCAATGGCCCTGGCTTAGTTGTTGGTATAGATTTCATCATGATGATCTTGACCCCTTTGCTCATATACTCTCTTCTCTCTCTTTGATTGGACTCCTAGAATGTGGCCTGGTTCTCGGCTGTGCATCTCTTCATCTACTTCTATCAGTTACCGGATGAAGACTCTATGATGACAGTTAGGCTAGTCACCAATCTGAATACTAGGTTAGAGCAGTTTAGGCACTCTCTCCTCTATTGCTAACAGTCTTAGATGGGGTCATCTTTGTGGATTTCTGGGATTTTTCTGGCACCAGGTTTCTCCCTAATTCTATAATGTCTCCCTCTATCAAGATATCTCTTTCATTGTTCTCCCTCTCCATTCTTCTCCCAGTTCAACCTTCCTGTTCCTTCATGTTCTCATTGCTAATCCCTTCCCTCTATTGCCTCCTCACCCCTAGTTTCATCAGGAGATCTCATCTAATTCCCCTTTCCAGAGAAATCCATGTGTCCCTCTTAGGTTCTTCTTTGTTAGCTAGCTTCTCAGGAGCTGTGGGTTGTAGAGTGGTTATCTTTAGCTTTATGTCTAATATCAACTCATGAGTGAGTACATACTACGTTTGTCTTTCTAAGTCTAGGTTACTTCACTCAGGATGATATCTTCTAATTTCACCCATTTGCCTGCAATTTTCACGATGTCATTTTTTTTTTTACAGCTGAGTAATATTCCATTATATAAATGTATCACATTTTCTTTGACTATTCTTCTTTTTAGGGGCATGAAGGTTGTTTTTAGGTTCTATGTATTGCAAGAAATGCTGATATAAACATATCTGAGCAAGTGTCTTTGTGGTATGATTGAGCATCCTTTGGGTATATGCCCAAGAGTGAGTTTTGAGTTAGACTGATTTCCAGTTTTCTGAGAAACTGCCATACTGATTTCAGAGTGGCTGCACCAGATTGCACTCCCACCAGAAGTGGAGGAGTGTTCCCCTTTTTCCACATCCTTTCCAACATAGGCTGTCATCAGTGTTTTTGATCTTAACCATTCTGACAGGTTTGAGATAATATCTTAGAGTTGTTTTGATTTGCATTTCCTTGATGGCTAAGAATGTTGAGTACTTCATTAAATGTCTTTTGGCCATTTGAAATTCTTTCATTGAGAATTCTCTGTTTAGATCTGTACTCCAGTTTTAGATTGGATTATTTGTTTCTCTGATTTTCAGTTTTTTGAGTTCTTATATATTTTGGAGATCAGCCTTCTGCTGGATGTGGGGTTGGTAAAGATATCTTTTCCATTCTGTAGGCTACTGTTTTTTCTTATTAACCGTGTCCTTTTCCTTATAGAAGCATCTCAGTTTCAGGAGGTCCCATTTATTAATTATTGCTTCTCAGAATCTGTGCTACTGGTGTTATATTTAGGAAGTAGGCTCCTGTTCCAATGCATTCAAGGTTACTTCCTACTTCCTCTACTATCAGGTTCAGTATAAGTGAACTTATGTTGAGGTCTTTGATCCATTTTGACTTGAGTTTTGTGTAAGGCAATAGATATGGATATATTTACAATTTTCTACATGTTGACATCCAGTTATGCCAGTACCATTTGCTTAGGATGCTTTTTTTGTTCCATTGTACAGTTTTGGCTTCTTTGTCAAAAATCAGGTGTTCTTGGATATATAGATAAATGTCAGGCACTTCAGTTTAATTCAGTTGGTTCACATGCCAGTTTTTATGCCAATACCAAGTTGTTTTTATTGTTATAGTTCTATAAGGATGGTGATATCTACAGAAGTTTCATTATTATATAGGATTGAAGCTGAATATTATTCTTTCAAAGACTATGAAGAATTGTGTTGGGACTTTGATGAGAATTGCATTGAATCTCTAGATTGCTTTTGGTACCACTTATCTATACTTATATTGATAGCAAACTATTTTAATTGCTGAAGCTTTAGGACATAAATATATTTTGAAAGAAGTTTGATTTTTTTCTACATATTGGAGTATTTGATTTTCTTCATTAGTGGTTTGTTGTTTTTGCTCTTCTGGTCAGACTTTTCCCCATTTTAAAGAGATTGTTTGCTTAAGTTTGTTTGTAAATTGTTAATGTATAAAAATGTGACTGATTCAAGCATCTTGGCTTTAGATCCTGTATTTTCTCTAAAGATCCTGGCTTTGCACATGCTAGGGATCTACTACTGCACAAGCTTTCTATGTTATATACAGATTAAAAGACCTTGAGTGATGTTAACCTATAAGAGTTGTAGACAGTATCCCTCTTAGGCAAGCTTTGTATCACTAAGGTACATACCAACCACAATATTTTTTTTAAGAAAGTATATATGTTTGTCTCAAACAAATAATTAATTTTGTTTCATAAATGATCCCAAATCCTGGGACACCTACAGCTCTTTTTTCCTGAGTTATCTTTTTATGATATCTATAAAAAAAGTCTTTGTTGGGGGCTGGAGAGATGGCTCAGCGGTTAAGAGCGCCGTCTGCTCTTCCAGAGGACCCGGGTTCGATTCCCAGCACCCACATGGCAGCTAACAACTGTCTGTAGTTCCAGTTCCAGGCAAACACCAAGGCAAATAATTAAATAAATAAAGGTTTTTTTTTTTTAAGTCTTCGTTATTCATGTATCCCCCTGATCACCCTCCCTTCCCTCCTCCCCGTCCGTCCCAGTCAGCCTTTGGCCTCCCCCGCCTCAATTCCCCCATCCCCTCCTCAAAAAGGGCAAGAAGTCCCAAAGTGGGTCAGCTCAGTGTGGCACATCAACTCCAGGCAAGTACGATTTCCTCATTGCAATATCAAGACTGGGTTAGGCTCTCCTCTGCAGGGAATGGGCTCCAAGGTGCCGGTTCATGTACAGAAACGCAGTCTGACCCCACCCCTTGAGGCTCTATATGCTGCCCATGCCATTTGACAGTCATCTACCTTTGGAAGGTTTAATTTCTTTTCCTGATGAGTCCCCAGTGGCTGTTGTTGATTCAGTGAGCTCCCCAGAGCTCCAGCTAGGCATCACTGTGGGAATTTTCCTCCTAATCCCTGTCCCCTTGCTCATACAGACTCTCCTCCCCAGCTCTCAGCTGGACCAGAGGCTCAGTCTTTTCTTAGCCATGGTTCTCTTCCTCCAACTCTATTCATTGTTGGATATAGGTTCTGTGTAGGGTGGTTATTCATTTGATTATAGGGGAAGTCCCATTTAGGAACTTCCTCCACTATTGGTTGGAAATCTAGCCAGGTACATCCTGTGAGCTCTTGGAGGTTCCCCTAGCAGAGGGTCTCTTTCCAACCCCACATTGTCTTTCTCTATCAAGATCTCCATCTCTGGCTGGAGAGATGGCTCAGCGGTTAAGAGCACTGACTGTTCTTCAGAGGACCTGTGTTCAGTTCCCAGCACCCACATGGCAGCTAACAACTGTCTGTAATTCCAAGATCTGACACCCTTACACAATTATACATGCAGCCCAAAAAACACCAATTTGCATTTTTAAAAAGATTACCATTTCTTTTTTTCTCTGCCCTCTTTCTTGCTTCCCTCAGTCAACAGCTCCTTCTCTCATGAATTATCTTTTAATATTAGATTCCATGGAAAACTACAGGCACAGCAGGTGACAAGTACAGAGGTGAGTTAGATAGTGAAATGCAATTAGAGAATTAAGTTCCTGTGACCACATTACCTTTCAGTGTTGTTAATCTACGTAGCTAACACATTCAGCAAATGGTTTCCATAACATTTACTTATTTTGATTTATTTAGAAAGTTTCTTATTAACTAGGGACACAACAATTTATCTTCAGTTGTGAAATTACAAAATCTTTCACGTTCTCTATCACTTTAAATATTCCATTTATACTTTTCTTTCTTTCTTCTCTTTTGAATGTAACTCTGTTGTTTCCCTGCAACATATCCTTTTTCCTTTGATGGCTTATCAAGAAGTTTGTTTTCTTTTAATTATAAAAGATCTTCCATGAAATCTTTGTTTCTTAGAAACAGCACATTTTAAAATCAATATCTATAAATTAATACATTATTTTGAGGTGGATGTAATTGACCTACTAATATAACTCATAACTCTTAAGTGAAGATACTATATTACTCTGTATTAATAATTTGTTTCCATGCTTCAGTTAGTTAAGAGAAAAATTACATTTTGTGTAATAGTGACAGTGATGTTAGAGACCTAATGTACAAGTTACAGATAAAATATCATCCTTGATTTCTAGGTCCCATATACATATCACTTGTCTATTTTTATTTTTAATTTTATTTAAAAAATTTTTCCCATACCCACTACTTCTCTCTCCTCCTGCCCCTTCTCCCAGTCCTCCCCCAGCTTCTCCCCTTCCCACTTCACTCCCCAGAGAAGGCAAGAAATCCCAAGGTGAGTCAATTTGATCTGGAATATCCAGTTGAGGTAGAACCTAGTCTTACCACTTCCCCAAACACACACCAAAGTATCCAGGCTGAGAAAGGTGTTTTCCAGCTAGGCATGGGCTCTGAGAAGCCAATTTTTGGACCCTGGATAGATTCTGGTCTGAGTGCAAAAGGCTACTGCCCACACCTTTCTACAGTCATTTACATTCAGAGGGTCCAGATCCATTCCATGAAGGTTTGCCAGCTGTTATTTCAGAGTCTGAGAGCACAGGACTACCTATTTCATGGGTCTCCCCATCATGATCCTGAAACCTCTGCTCATGCAGTATTTCCTCCCTCTCTTCAGCTGGACCAGTAGCTCAGCCTGGTGTTTAGTTATGGATCTCTGCATCTGCCTCCATCAGCTGCTGGATGAAGGTTTTATAATGGCAATTAGAGTGGTCATTCATATGCTAATAGGGAAAGGACAGTTTAGGCACCCTCTCCACTATTGCTTGGAGCCCTAGCTGGGCTCATCTTGTGGATTCTTCTGTGATAACTAGTATCACACTTCTCTCTAATCCCACAATAGCTTGTCTAACAGAATATTACCCTCTTCTTTGCTCTCCCTCTCTGTTGCTTCCTGCTGCCATCATCCCATTCTCTTATGTTCTCTTCTCACCTCCCTTTGCACCCCCCTCCAAGCCATATGATCATAATTTTCTCAGGAGAGCTTCTCTACTTTCCCTTCCCTGGGAGATCTATGGATGTCTCTCTTAACTTTCTGCCCCCCCCCCGCCAGGGAGGTTGTAGTTATGTTATTCATTGTATTATGTCTAAAATTTACTTATGAGTGAGTATATACCATGTGTGTCTTTGTGAGTCTTTGTTACCTCACTCAGAATGATACTTTCCAGATAAATCTATTTGCCTGTAAATTTCAGGATGTCATTGTTTTTGTTTTTTACTGCTGAGTAGTACTCCATTGTGTAAATGTACCACAATTTTTTAATCTGTTCTTCAGTTGAAGTGCACCTAGGTTGTTTCCAGGTTCTGGCTATTATAAACAATGCTGCTATGAACATAGTTGACTAATACCCTTGTGGTAAAAATGTGCATTCCTTGGATGTATGCCTAATAGTCTTATTGCTGGATCATTGAGGAGACTGATTCTCAGTTTTCTGAAGAACCACCATATTGCTTTCCAAAGTGGCTGTTCAAGTTTACATGTTCCCCTTGTTCTACATCCCCTCCAGCATAGGCTGTCATCTGTGTTTTTGATCTTAGCCATTCTAATAAGTGTGAGATGGTATCTCAGAGTTGTTTTGATTTGCATTTCTCTGAAGGATGATGATGATGTTGAACAGTTCTTTACCTGTCTTTCAGGCATTTGGAGTTCTTCTGCTGAGAATTTCTATTTAGCTCTGTATGCCATTTTCCAGTTGGGTTCTTTGGTTCTTTGAGTTCTAGTTTCTTGAATTCTCTATATATTTTAGAGATCTGTCCTCTGCCAGATGTAGAGTTGATGAAGATCTTTTCCCCATTCTGTAAGCTGTCATTTTGTCATATTGACTGTGTCCTTTGCCTTACAGAAGCCCCTCAGTTTCCCATTTATTAATTGTTGCCCTTAGTGTTTGTGCCACTGGTGTGATATTTAGAAAGTGGTCACTTGTGCCAACATGTTCAAGGGTATTTTTCCACTTTTTTTTCTGTCAGGTTAAGTGTAACTGGGTTTATGTTGAGGTCTTGACCCACTTTGATTTGAGTTTTGTGCAGAATGTTGAAGATGGATCTATTTGCATTTTTCTACATACCACTATACAGCTATGCCAACATCATATGTTGAAGATGCTATCTCTTTTTTATTGTCTATTTTTGGCCTCTTTGTCAAAAATCAGCTGTTCATAAGTGTGTGGATTAATGTCAGGGTCTTTGATTTGATTCTCTTGATTCACAAGTCTATTTCTATGCCAGTAACAAGCTGTTTTTATTATTGTAGCTCTAGAGTAGAGCTTGAAGTCAGGTGTTGTGATGCCTCCTGAAGTTCTATTGTTCTGGAAATCCTGTTTATTTTTTTCCCATATGAAGTTGAATATTGTTTTCAAGGTCTGTAAAGAATTGTGTGGGAATTTTGATGGGGATTGAATTCAATCTGTAGATTGCTTTTGGTAAGATTGCCATTTTTACTATGTTGATCGGACCTATCCAAGAGCATGGGAGATCATTCTATTTATTGATAGCTTCTTCAATTTCTTTCTTCAATGTTCTTGTCATATGTCTATTACTTCTTTGGTTGGTGATAATGCTATTTGAAGCTATTTAAAAGGGGGATGCTTCCCTGCTTTCTTTTTCAGTCCTTTTATCATTTGTGTACAGGAGGGCTACTGAGTTTTTTTAGTTCATCTTCTATCCTGCTACATAGCTGAAGGGATTTTGCAGCTGTAGTGGTTCCCTAGTAGAATTTTGGAGGTCACTTATGTATCCTATCATATCATCTGCAAAGAATGATAGTTTGACTTTTTCCTTTCCAATGTGTAGCCCCTTGATCTTTTGATATCTTAATGCTTTAGACAAAACATTGAGAACTACATTGAATAAATATTGGGAGAGAGGATAGTCTTACCTCATTCCTGATTTTAGTGGAATTAAATTGAGTGTCTCTCCATTTAGTTTGGTATTGGCTGATGGCTTGCAGTTTATTGCTTTTATTATGTTTAGGTATTTTTCCTGTATCCCTGATTTCTCCAAGACTTTTATCCTGAAGGAGTGCTGGATTTGGCAAAGGTGTTTTTAGTGTCTAATAAGATACGTATATTTTTTTCCTTTCAGATTGTTTATATTATGGGTGACTTTGACAGTTTTTCCTATGTTGAACTATCACTGCATCTCTAGTTGATCATGGTAGATGGATATATATATATATGTATATATATATGTATATATATGTGTGTGTGTGTTATTGGATTCAGTTTGCTAGTATTTTATTGAGCATTTTTGTATCAATATTCATGAAAAATATTGGTCTGTAATTTTCTTTCTTTTTGCATCTTTGTGTGATTTGGGTTGGGTATCAGGGTGAGTGTAGGCTCATAAAATGAATTTGGCAATATTCCCTCAGTTTCTATTATGTGAAAGAATTTGATAAGTATTGAGATTAGTTCTTTTTTTGAATTTCTGGAAAAAAAAAATCTGCACTGAAGGCATCTGACCCTGGGAATTTTTTGCTTGGGAGACTTTTAATAACTGCTTCTACTTCCTTAAGGGTTATAGGTCTATTTAGGTCATTTATCTGGTCTTGATTTAATTTTGGTAAGTGGTACCTATCTAGAAAGTTGGCCATTTCTTTTAGGACTTACAATTTTGTGAAGTACAGATTTTTGAAATATGACCTAAAGAGTCTCTGGATTTTCTTGATGTCTGTTGTTATATCCCCCTTTTCATCTTGTTAATACTGTTAATTTGGATACTTTCTCTCTGCCTTTTGGTTAGATTGGATTAGTGTTTGTCTCTCATGTTGACTTTCTCAAAGAACTAACTCTTTGATTCATTAATTCTTTGTATTATTCTCTCTGTTGAATTGTATTGACTTCAACCCTGAGTTTGATTATTTCCTGCCATCTACTTCTTCTGGGTGAGTTGGTTCCTAATTATTCTAGAGATTTCAGCTGTGTTGTTAAATTTCTTGTGTGAGATTTCTCCAAAGGGTTTTTGTTTTGTTTTGTTTTGTTTTATGTAGTCATCTAGTGCTATAAATTTTTCTCTTAGCACTGCTTTCATTGTGTCCTATAAGTTTGGGTATGTTGTATATTTATTTTAATTGAATTCTAGGAAGTCTTTAATTTCTTTCTTTATTTTTTCCTTGACCCAGAAGTGGTTGAATTGAGAGATGTTCAGTTTTCATGAGTTTGTAATCTCATGAGTTTGTGTTGTTGTTGAACTCTATCTTTAGACAATGGGAGTCTGATAAGATACAAAGGGCTATTCCAGTTTTTGTATCAGTTCATATTTGCTTTATGACCAAGTAGGTGGTCAGTTTTAAAGATGAATTGGGGTTGAAGTGAGATTTTTTTAGCTGGGTATGATCAGCAAACTGGATTTACTAGGAAGTTCTAGCTTGCAAGGGTTTTCACTTCTGGTCTGGATTTAGGGAAGACACCAGTTATTTTCATTCAATAAAAATTACCATAGAGTTTCTCTAAATTTAGAACTCTTATGAATTGGGTTATAAGTGATCCATACCTCAGAGGTGTTAAACTGGTAAAATAATATATCCACAATCTTTTTATTCAGTGACTTGTAAAAATTTAGAAATTTTCTTAAAATGAGTTAAGTAATGTCTTCGAATCAGTTCTTAAGAATTTCAGAATGTTAAAAAAAAAGAACTAAAAAACACAAAGAAACAAACAAAAATAATAATAAATCCAGCATTTGAAATTTCTGAAAAAAAAATCAATATCCTTTCATGTTGACGATTGAGAATACTTACTGCTTATTTATATATTAAATTGTAAAACAAATTACAATAAGAAAAAATTATTATAATGCTTATGTTAAATTAGATGTCTTCATATATTTCAGAATGTGCTTTAAAATCAGATGTATATTTTATTTCTGTGTATAAATCACATAAATATTTTTCAGGATTCAAAAATATAAAACAGTCTGCTGTGGGATTATATTTTTGTACTTTGTAAATATCCGTCTCTCCTACTGGTTTAAAAAAAATGCTGATTGGCCAGAAGGCAGACAGGAAGTATGAAGAACAGCAGAGCAGAGACGCCAGGCAGATGCAGAGGAGAATGCTGCTCTGAGAGAAGGTATTAAGCTACTTGGCTAATCATGGGTTAGTGTAAGAGTAAAAGTTAGCAAGTAATATGCCTGATCCATAGGCCAAACAGCTTGTAATTAATATAAGACTTTGTGTATGATTATTCAGACTAAACAGCTGCTGGCGGTCTGGACCTCAGGGCTATACCAGGCCAGAATCTCCTACTACAATAGTCACTATGTGTACAAGCACACCATTGTTCTTGATTCCTAGGAGAATTCAAGTATAGTACACCCAAAATATTCTTTTATTATCAGCACAGACCCCTTTTGGTAATACTGTGGACTTAGTGCCTAATTTAGAAATTATTCAACACAAAATGTTTGAATTTCATATTCTAAAAGAATGATATTTGTATCATTTTATTAACAGTATTTTTATAATGTAGGCTATTATTGTATTAAAACCATTATATTTTAATGAACATTAAAAAAACAATTATCTAGCCTCAACCCATGGACTAGCTTCCTGTATACAGTGAGCTACCAGAAAACTATTACTTTGATCTGACTGGGAGCTTCTTTCTTGAATCTTAAATGAAATAACAGAATGTATCACACTACAATAAATAAGTGAAATCATTATTAATAACCTTATTGTAACATTTATGCATTCAAATAGAAAGAGGCAGAAAAAGTCTTTGAGAAGCTCCAACATACATTCATAATAAAAGTTCTAGAGAATTCAGGGCTAGAGGCAACATACCTCAGCATAATGAAAGCTGTGTATGAGGAACCCATAGCCAACATCTTCCTAAATGAGTACATGCAAGAAACATTATATAGACTTAGAAGGTTTGTAATTATAGTATATGTGTGTCTATGTATACACATACATGCATATAGCAACAATTAATCTTTAAAATTTCATGAATTTTAAAAGAAAGAAGGAAAGCTTGGATGGAGGAAGAGAAAGGGAGAAATTATGCAACTATATCATAGTCTTAAAACCGAAAAAATCATTTTTAACTAAGCAAACCATAAAGAACAGGCTAAATAGCAGCATTCCTCTGTGTCTCTGTTTCAGTTTCTGTCTCTAGGTTTCTACCTTGAGTTCTCTGAAATATGGACCATGACTTGAAAACATAAGCCATGCCTCAGCCCCAACCTCCAGGCTACTTTTGATCAGTATTGTATCTCAGAAATTAAAAGCAAACAAGGACAATGTTTGTACTTCGTCCTTTCAGAAACTATGTTGCAAGATATATAGCAGCAATATATACTAATGCCACCCTAAAGCTGGCAGGAAACATCAGTGTACTCCCAAACATTTGCTTTATTCAGGACCTCAAGAAATAGAACAATTTCGTGATGAACACAGTACAAACACTATATTGTGTTATTTATGCAAGTGGTTGTCTTCTCTATTGCTTCTTTTTTTTTTTTTTTTAGGTTGTTTTTGATCTTATAGTCTCATATAGAATACTATGTCTCCCAAATCCCCATTGTATACTCCAGTTTTGACTTGCATTCAGAGGTTCTTTTAGAAGAATGTTTAGAATCTTAAAGAGGAAATCTGACTTTGGACTTCTCAAAAACACATTTAAAGGTAGACGTTACATAGTTCCCCGAATAGACAGATACACCATGCTGCAGCAATATCTCCTCAGTGCCTCTTGTGTATTCATGTTATTTCTTCAAACTAAAAAGACATAGACATAAAGACATACAATGAGCACTCCATTTAGGATACCATGCCCATACCTTCCCTGAACAATTCATTATCATATAAATAAAAGCTGAATTGGAGTGTCTGCTGGTGCACGACACAGTCATCATATTATAAATATGAACTCTTTAAAAGCATTTTATGTGGTGTTTTAAATAAAAATGTGATTTTTAAAGATTTCTCATGTCAGTACAATTGAGCACCACAAGCAGTATAAATGGCTAGTTCAACAGGCTCTCACCTGTATGCATATTCTGTATGAAGATTATCACTAGATCAACAGCATAATATCCACAGACGTTTCTCAATTCCTCTGAAATTATTAGCAGTTGCTTTTTTTCAAGGGAAAGATTAAGAACTATTGTTGTATTTTACTAAAGCAGGTACCAACCACCCTCTTGGTGGAAACAGAAGACAGGAACACAGCAGTGATTTACTTTTTCCAAAAGAATATGAATTTCAAGTTGTCTGTCACCTTCTTAGCCTCTCTTGTTTTAGCAGTGAGTGCTATTGTTGAAAGCTACTTGTCACCACTGAATCTAACTAAAAATCATGAATTCTGCAGATGGTGGAATAATTCACTTGGATAATCTGCATAAGCAGATTCATGTTTTCATAGAAAACATTTTAATTTAATATTTGGCTTCTATCACAAGCTTACTGAACATCCCTAATTTTTTCATCTAGTTCCCACCTTCTTCTTAATTAAAAATTGTACTGTGATTAGGGATTAATCTTTTCCAAATAGTGATGTGATTACACTATGCTGTGTCATGTGATACAGATTTTCTGTTGTTATAATTTCATACTGATATATAGCTCTATGTCACCACTTTCCTCAGTGAGATGCTGCTCTGTGAGAGGAATGTGCATTACAGTTCAGTGTGAACTTGTACTTCACCTACAAAGAAAGTCATATCAAAGTTTCTAGGGTGTATTTATTATTTTCACATAAGAAAAATACTGGGCATTCAATATCTGGATTCTTACAGTTTAATTTTACTTATTAAAACTTTTGTTTGGTTGGCAACCTTTTTATTAAAGTTGAAGCTTCTCTGACTTAATAAAAATAATAAGCTATGGAGCTCTTTTCCTCAGATTAACTTTTGCATCCAGTTGATGATACAGTGACCAAGAGTCCCAAGCCTTAAGATCTCTGGAATGGCAAGGCTTGTCAAAATAGTGTTGTGCAATGAGGAAGTTTGGAATAGTGGCCAGTGTTTTTTTGTTATTTGATGCTCCTCCATCTATCTTAAGCCAGCTTTTATTAGTTAGCATTCAGAAAATTAACTTATTTATCAATATTGTTTTGCATTTAAGATTTTTGGAAATTTTATTATTATGATTATGATTCATTTATTTGTCTATTAACTTAAATAATTAATCAGTAAAAGGTATATGGAAATAATTGGAATATATTAGGATTTTTTCAAAAAGTCTGTTACACAAGCAAGAAATATAAGGACTATTAAAAGAGCTAGCATGGGACTACCATACCAGAGCAATAAGTCTGGATCTAGACCACCCAACGAGCAGAGGCTCCAACATCCACTGTTTGATGTTTGATGTACAGCTTTTGACCTCAAGAGAAAGATACTTCCACCCAAAGCTTCAAAAAGATAGTTGCTTAGATTTGAATAGTGAGTCATTTATCTTCTGACACTTCACAGAACAGAACTGAGCTTCTTAAATTTTAAAGTGTATCAATATGGCCTAAGGGGTGGACGTTATTACGCACCTCATGACTCTCAGGCCCAGAGAAAAGATTCAGGAGATCTTGGAGAAAGCTCCTGAACTTGCCTTTCTGAAAAACTTCCTGGAGACACTGACCCTGGAGACAAGGACACTGTGTCATCATATACTCTTGCAATGGGTGAAACTACCATTGTCTATTCCAAAATAAGTTCTAGTGTCCTGCCCACATAAGTAACTCTTAGGGTAATATTTAATTTAACAGAAATGGTACAATCCTGTGGGTTAGTAAAATTTGTACAAGAGAGAATAAGCAGATAAATCTTGAATTCAAACTAAATAATATTTATTTTTGCAGGACTGAGAATAAACCTCCAGGGCATTTCATATGTGAGGCAAATGCTGTCTGAGTTAATTACATCCTCAACCCTTGGAGCAAAGAAGTTTGAGTTTGAACCTTTTCTTTTTTCTGTCTTTAATGAATAGGAATGACAAATCACTGTTAAAAGTATAGTTTCTTACATCATAAATTGAGAATGACACTCATCTTCAAAAGCTCTTAGGCCTATAAAATTGGTTAAGGCATATGTATCTTATAAACAGAAAACCATTCAACAAATATAATTAATTTTTAATATTGAGGTTATTGGTAATTTACTATGGCTATTTACTTCTATGAATACTAATCTAGAGAGGATCCATCATACAGGGTGAGTTTTGTTGAACAAAGAAAATTTATCTTTGGAAGGTATCTTACTATATGTATATATACAATAAATATTCACAATTTAAATATACACACATATATGTTCATATAAGAGCAGCCAAACAATCCATATTGGTTTGCTCTGCATCGGGTTTCATTATTGAGTATCTGCTGTTCACAACTTGTTTCAAATATTAAGTACTTAATTTTGTCTGGATAGCTTTGCTTTGAATTAATTTTATGGCAATCCTTATGTAGTCTATTAGTATAGTTAAATATTAGCATGGTTCACACTCAGTAGTATAATCAAAATGTTTTAAGTAAAAATCAAATCACAAAGCAACTTGGGAGTGGAGGCCGAGACTTAGAATCCCAGAATTCTGAAGGTTGAGGCAGAAGCTCAAAACCAGTATGGGATGTAGAGTAAGACTCTGTCTTGAGGGGGGAAGGGTGGCTTGGGCAAGTGGGAAAGGAGGATGGGGAAGAGGAAGAAGAGGAGGAAACAAGGGAGGCAAAGGGGAAAAGAAAGAGAAATTGTAAGGTTAAATATATATTGATGAAGCGCAGTGTGAGGACTGAGGTAGGACAGCAATGAAATGATGACTTAACATGTACAGACCTGAGTTTGAGCTGCCTCCTCCCTGCAAGACATCATTAGATACAGCACATGTAGAGAGGAAGAAAAGAGCACACCGAGAACTGTGTCAAATAGTTGGTGATGATTAAATGTGAGAAGACAGAGGGGAAAGTGACATTTTACTTGGTTCTATTTAATTCATTCTGCATTATTTACATCTTACGGCAATTATCATTAACAGACCAATTTTGCATTTGGAGCGATTAGAAAGTAAGTGACAATTTTAGTTTCAAGAAGATATCACCAGGAATACACCGGCAGGACTTTTCTCTTTGGAAAGCAGTATTCTTCGATATTCTGAGTTTGTGTTTCATTTGTGAAGTACTGGCCTGTGAATCAGCCTTTCTCTTCGTGTCCATGCTGAAGCGGAATCCCAATTCGTGACAGTAACTAGTTATTTTTCCTTCAGCCCCAGCTCACGTGGTTCTTGTGTTCTGTGTCAAAATGTGCCAGTGCTGAGCACTGGGCTTCCCTTTGAGCGGTCAGTGAGAGCAATGTCTAATCAAGAATAACTTTCCCTGCAGGTTTTCTTTCTGTAATTTACTTCCCACTGATTCTCCAGGAGGTGATTCCGCGGCAAATGCGGTAGCTGTTTAATCACTTCTGTTGATTTCTTTCTGAAATCCATAAGAAGATAGTTTGCGATAATACTGGTCTCTGGGAGGCTTTAACACCTTCGAGCATTTTGTCAACAAGCTTCTTGGAGCAGATGTCTGCTCTAGGCACTAGATGGTTAGAGAAATAGCAACACAGCATAGACTGTGTTGTTCTGTGCTCAAACCTAGAAAAGTCACCTGGAAAAAGGAATGCTTTTTTGTTTCTTTTTCAAGAAGAATCAGAATTGGGCAGAATGTAGCTGGAAACACCAGCATATGAATATGAATGATGTGTTTTTCCTTGTTTCTTCCTGGACTTTTAACTGTTGGTTTCTATACAATGACTGTCACGGTAACAAGTAGTAGAAGGGAGGACCAAAGCCATTTTAGAGCCGACCTGAATGTGGAAGAAAGGCTTTCTAGACCCACCCATTTACAATAGAAACTCATGAAACTAGCTTTAAAAATGTTTGTGGGTACATATAATTGAAAACGTGATAAATATTCTAAGACTGTTTTGGTGGGGGGATGTTGTTCCCTAGAGCTAATCTGCCTCTGTTTTCCTGCCCACATCAGTGCTGTCACTGAGCATGCTCCAGTTCTGCTCTGTCTCTTAGTCAGTCGGCACTGGAGACCACATGCTTATAGAAAGTGGGAATTGAGATCATTTTCTGTTTTCAGCGATGGCTCCATTGCTGTACTTCAAATGAATGGGAACTCCATAAACACTGTGTGAAACGGTACCTGGAACGGACATGCAGGATTCTTTCTTAAAATAGATATTGGATGCTGCTATTTTTTTAAAAAAATAAATCCTGGATGCTGCTATAGTAGGATATATGCAGTTGGTTGTTATTATTTACAATTCTTCGTATTGGTCTCTTTTCACAGTCTCATTCTTTTTTATGGCGTTCACTACATACCGTTTCCTTGCATTTTCTTCATGCTGGCTTCCAAAGGACGAAAGTCTGAGTGTCCTTGTCATTGCAGTGACTTGTGGAGCTCTGGCTTTGTTCTTGTGTTACCTTTTTAACTTGTGTGTAGAATGGAAAAGGATGACAAAGATATGGAAAGGAATTTATCAAGGGGCTGGAGTGGGGACAGAACTCTGAGAAAAGATAGCTACCAATAGCCACTTTTTTGTTGTTGTTGTTTGAGTTGGAGAAAATCACTATGATTTGTGACATTTTTCTTTTGTGAGAATTTGTTGATTGTCGTGGTGACAAGTAATAGAACTGCAGGGAGAAGTCACTTTAGGACAGATCTGGCTGTGTCATGTAATTTGGGGAGTATGAGGAATTCTAGGTTCACCTCCTACAACAGTATAGCAAGGAATCCAGCCAGACAGAAAGAGCCAGGGAAGAAATAGTTAACCATTCCATACTGGAGTTCAGGTCTGATAAGCAGATATCAGATTGAAAAACCAGAAAATTCAGAATGAAATCTGAGGCAAGAAGAGAAAAGCAATTAGAATAACTGGATGGTCTTTACTGAGAATGATAATGCTAGATACATTCTAGTTTATAAGCTGAATATTAAATATTCTTTAAGCCTAAATTAAACATCTTCATAGTCTCCTTACTTTCAAGCCTCAAAAGGTTATGATCGTATTTTCTGTTTTGTTTTTCTGTACTCAGAAAATTCTCAGGACTGCATAGCCCATGAACAGCTAGCAAATCCAATCTGTACTCTGATTACTTTTCATACATGCTACATTCTCTCTTTGTTTGATTGTAAATCATTCTTTGAAGCTTCAACATTGCTTTATTATGTAACATATAACTTCCCGTGGTAATAACAACATTATGTGATCTTCTGGTGGTATAGAAGTTCCTAATGTGCATAACATGCTGCCATTTCAATTTGAGTTCAAAAGAGACTTCTACATTCTAGCAGTCTGTTAAGAACAGGCTCAAATCCATGGTAAATAGAAGGTATCTCATAATAAGTATGTTGTAAAACCAAACTTGAATGCCCTCACATTACTGTTTTCTTTGAATTCTTAATGCTATTAGAATGCTACTGTTAGGTTTCCATTCTTACTGTCATCTTTCCATTAAATTATAAGCTGTGTAAACAAGAATCTGCCTTCCTACTAAAGCTTCAGGACTGAGAGAAATAACACTATTCAGGCTTTTATGAAATACCTAGGAAATTGTAAAAGTGCTGCTGTTTCTGGCCATACAGCATAAAACTCTGTAATCCTCAGGTTATGACACTGCCTTTGAAATTAGGACCTGATGGGACAGTAGTAAAGGATTTGGAACCTGCTGTGGGGGTATGATTTTGTACATTATAAATATTTGTCACTCCTATTGGTTGAACAAAATGCTGGTTGGTCAGAAGGAAGACAGGAAGTATGGGTGGGCCTGCTAGACTAAGAAAACTCTGGAAAGAGGAAGGAGAGAGAGAAGTGTACCAGCAAATCCAGAAAAAAGAAGATGAGAATGGAAAGGGGTACCCCAAGCCACTCAAAGACGCAACAAATAAAGAGAATTACAGACCAATTTCCCTCATGAATATTGATGCAAAAATTATTAACAAAATTCTGGCAAACCATATACAACAACATATAAAAAACATCATCCACCACAATCAAGTAGGCTTCATCCCAGGATTGCAGGGATGGTTCAACATGCGAAAAACTGTAAATGTCATTTATCATATAAACAAAATAAAGGAAAAAAAACACATGATTTTACCCTTAGATGCTGAAAAAGCCTTTGACAAAATCCAACACTTCTTTATGAGTAAAGTCCTGGAGAGATAAGGAACATAGGGAAAATATCTAAATATAATAAAGGCAATTTACAAGAAGCTGACAGCCAACAACAAACTTAATGGTGAAAACCTCAAACAATCCCAATAAATCAGGAGCTAGACAAGGATGTCCTCTCTCTCCTTATCTATTCAATATAGTTCTCGAAGCTAAAACAATAAGAGAATGAAAGGAGATTAAGGGGATACAAATTAGAAAAGAAGAAGTGAAATTATATTTGCAGATGATGTGATTGTATACATAAGTGATCCACAAAATTCTACCAGGGAACTTCTACAGCTGACAAACACCTTCAGCAATGTAGCAGGATACAAGATTAACTCAAAGAAATCAGTAGCCCTCCTATACACTAAAGATAAAAAGGGCTGAAAAAGAAATGAGAGACATCACCCTTTATAATAGCTGCAAATAGCATTAAATACCTTGGAGTAACTATAACCAAAGAAGTAACACATCTGTTTGACAAAAACTTTAAATCACTGAAGAAAGAAATTGAAGAGGATATCAGAAAATGGAAAGATCTTTCATGTTCCTGGATAGGTAGGATCAACATAGTAAAAATGGAAATCTACCAAAAACAATCTACGGATTCAATGCACTTCCCATCAAAATCCTAAAACCATTTTTTATAGAACTTGAAAGAACAATACCCAATTTCATTTGGAATAACAGAAAAGCCAGGATTGCCAAAATAATTTTGCTCAACAAAAGAAAATCAGGAGGCATCACCAACCCCGACTTCAAGTTATACTATAGAGCTACAGTAATACAAACAGCCTGGTACTGGCATAAAAACAGACTTGTGGATCAATGGAATAGAATTGAAGATCCTCAACATTAACCCAAAAACCTATGAACACCTGATGTTTGACAAATAGGCCCAAAATATTCAATGAAAAAAGATAGTATCTTTAACAAATGGTGTTGGCATAGTTGAATGGTAGTGTGTAGAAAAATGCAAGTAGATCCAAGCCTATCACCCTGCACAAAACTCAAATCCAAGTGGATCAAAGACCTCAACATAAACCCAGCCACTCTGAACTTGATAGGAAAGAAAGTGGGAAATATCCTCCAATGCATTAGCATAGGTGACCACTTCCTATATATAACACCAGTAGTACAGACATTAAGAACATCAGTCAATAAGTGGGATTTCCTGAAACTGAGATGCTTCTGTAAGACCCAGGACACAGTCAATAAGACAAAAACGACAGCCTACAGAATGGGAAAAGATTTTCACCAACCCTACAAGTGACAAAGGACTGATCTCTAAAATATATTGGGAACTCAAGAATCTAGAGCCCAAAACCTTGAATAACCCAATCAAAAAATGGAGTTCATATCTAAAAAGGGAATTCTCGGCAGAAGAATTACAAATGGCTGAAAGGCACTTAAAAAATGTACTCAACATCTTTAGCTATCAGAGAAATGCAAATCAAAACAACTTTCAGATACCACCTTATACCTGTCAGATTGGCTAAGATAAAAGACACAGATGACAGCCTATATTGGAGAGGTTGTGGAGCAAGGGGAACACTCCTCCATTGTTGGTGGGAGTGTAAGCTTGTTCAGCCACTTTGGAATGCAGTATGGTGGTTCCTCCGAAAAGTGGGAATCAATCTCCCCAAGGATCCAGCAATACCACTACTGGGTATATACCCTAAAGACGCACATTTGTACTCCAAAGGCATTAGCTCAACTATGTTCATAGCAGCATTATTCATAATAGCAAGAACCTGGAAACAACCTAGATGTCCCTCAGCTGAGGAATGGATAAACAAACTGTGGTACATCTTCACAATGTTCTACTACTCAGCAGTTAAAAAAAAAGAAAAGAAAAGAAAAAGAAAAATGATACCCTAAAATTTGCTGACAAATGGATTGATTTGGAGAATATCCTCCTGTGTGATGTATCACAAACCCCAGAAAGATAAGCAGGGAATGTATTCACTCTTTAGTGGACTTCAAACAAAAAGGAAAGCATTACCAAGCTGTAAACCACAACCAATGAACAGCTTGGAATCTGAAGCACCTTGGACCAGCACCTTGGAGCCCATTCCCTCCAGAGGAACACCTGACTCAGTCTTGATGTTAGGATGCAGAAATTGGATTTGCCTAGAATGGATGCTGAACTAAGCCACTTTGGGACCTTGCAACCTCCTGCCCTTGCTGGGAAGGAGATAAGGAGGTGGGGATAAGAGAGAGTGACTGATAGGTTTGGGAGGGGTATGAGAGTTTGAACAAGGGGATACATGGATAAAAAATGAGACTTTATTCATAATAATAATAAAAAAGTACAGATGATCGTGAGCCTTAGGTAGCAACCTAGTAAACAGTGTCCCTCCATGTTTTCTGATTCAATCTCCTGCATAGAGTTCTAGGCAAGCCTTTGCTTTTGGTGATGATGGACTGCAGTTAGTTTTGAATTTAGTTGGTATTTTATCACTCTAACAAAATTAAAGTAGAGCAGCCTTATTTGTGGAATATTCTTTATTTTAAAAAGTGCTTATTATTGGATTTTTATGTGTATGTGCATATGCTTGACTGCATGTATGTGCACCAGGTGCATGCAGGTCTCTGTGGAAGTCAGAAGGGTGCTCTGCAGTAGCATAATTTTGGGTTGTAAGAAAAGAAGACTCTGAGCCAAATGTTGGGGGAAGGCTGAAATATCAGAGGGAGGAAGTATCACAGTCAATTCTCACCCAGCTGTCTTGCAACTTCCTCCGCCTAGCTCCTGGTCACTTCTGCCTGCTTCTGCCAATCACTTCTGTCAGTTGCATCTGTTTTGCCTGGTTTCTATGCCATTATATACCCTATCCCATCCAGGTTAGGATTAAAGGTGTGTAGCCTTGAACTCACAGATACAAAAGAAGTTCTGTCTCTGGAGTTATGGGATAAAGGATGTTGATCACCACTCCCAGCTTTCCCTGTGTTGGAATTAAAGAAGGTGTGTGTGATTGACTTGGCTGTTTATCCTTGTATTCAAGGATCAAGAATTTCCTGAGCTGTCTGCGTAGGATTTGACTGTGTGGTCTATCTGATATCCCAGGATTTATTAAATATTTAACATATATCCACAGTTTTCAGATATTCTGTGACCTGGCATGTGGATTGTGGAAACTGAAAATGGGTTCTCTACGAGATCATTAAGTGCTCTTACATGTTGAGCCATATCTCCAGTTCCCTTGGAAGATTCTGTATCCCTGCTTTTTATTCTTGATTCTTTATTTCTCTGATTTCCAAATAAACACTTATATTCTTCTAAACAAAAAAGAAAGAAAGAAAAGGTACCAAGCCACATAGCTAAACAGGATAAAAATCATAGGTTATTTTAAGAGTAAATGTTAGCAAATAATATGCATGAGTCATAGCTCAAGCAGCTTGTAGTTAATAAAGACTTTGTGTGATTATTCGGGACTAAGCAGCTGCAGGACTGTGTGTCCTGACCTCTGCACTAAAGCCAGGCCAGAAACTTCAGACTACAGGATCCATACAGAAAGAGAATAAAATCACAAAATCAAGTAAATCACAGATACATATAAAAATGTGAAAATGATAATGCAGCTTTTCAAAAACAATAAGAATAATTCCTGATCCCTATTTACCTACTTCTTGTTGAGTTATCATCTGTTTTATGGCCTCTACCATTCCTTATGCCTACCCTACTTCTCACAATGTATTCACACTCAGGACCCACACACTAGCCTCTGGCCTCTATTGCATCTCATAAATAGCAATAGCAGATGTGTGGCAATAGATGGCCAATACAAAACAATCTCAATGATATCTTTGTCTCATAACATTTTTTTTAATTTTAGTGTGTGTGTGTGTGTGTGTGTGTGTGTGTGTGTGTGTGTGTGTGTGTGTGTTTGTCTATCTTTCTATGTTTTTATATAATGGTTTCTGGTTTTGTATTTTTGTGGTATTTCTGTGTGTACAAATGCATGTGTCTTTATGCCGATAAGAGTTTCTTGTGTTTTCTTTCTGACATTTTTTTCTTTTTGTTTTGTCTTATCCTGGTTTGTTGCTTTTTGCTTTATCTTATTTTTAGATGCCTGTTTGTAATATAATGGAAGAGAAAAGGAAAGGGTAAAAATTTATGTGGGTGCAGAAGTAGGGAGGATCTGGGAAGAGTTTGGGAAGGGGAAACCATAAGCAGAACATACTGTGTGATTTATTTCCAATAAATCAAAGAGTTTAGAGGGGAAAAGTAACATAACCCGTAGTAAAAAGCAAAGTCATTGTGATTAGTCAAAATAATTAAGTCACCTGGCACTCCTGTATTCACATGAGAAGACACATGCAGCAACTTTCTTTAATGCTTATTAAAAAAAGAAGGCAAAATGGAACTGAAAATAACCTAGAACATTTTCACTCAGTACTATGTTACTAGTTTATCTATGGCAGGAGATACAGCTACAGTTCATTTGCTTTAAATATTGTGAGATCTTCCCTGTATGTAGGTCACAGTGTATTTCTCCATTTTTACAGTCAAGGATCCCTATAAGAGAATGGTATCACCTACTGTGAGACGGTCTTTCCACCTCAATCATTGTAATTATGATAATTCCCCCAGGCATACCCAATGCACATTTTTCAGGGGACCCTAGATTTTATCAAATTTTCAATACTAATCATCATAGTTAACAAATTAACCAACAAGGGATCACAGAATTAAAAAAGAAATTAGGAAAACAGTGAGAGTGTGGGCCTATCAAGGGAGGATGGTATGGGCTAATTAAGCTTAATTAAGTCTTCTATTGCTGTGATGAGATACCATGAGCATGGCAACTCTTATAAAGGAAAACATTTAATTGGGGCTGGCTTACAGTTTCAGAGGTTTAGCTCATTATCATCATGGTGGGTCATACTAATGTTCAGGCAGACATGATGCTGAAGAAGGAGCTGAGTGATCTACATCTTGATTCACAGGCAGCAGGACATGAATTGTAACACACTGGGCATGGGTTGAACATACATACGACCTCAAAGCAAGCCTCCATGGTGACATACTTCTTCCAGCAAGGCAACACCTCCTAATTGTGCCATTCCCTATGGACCAAGCATTCAAACACATGAGTCTATGGGGACTAGACCTGAAACCCCCACTATGTATGTATGTGTGTGTGTGTGAAATTTTATGATAACCACTATTTTGTATAGTTAATTAAATTTGAAAATATATTCAGTTACTAAGCTTGAAATAAAATGATAGAAGGAAAGGAGATGGGAAGTGGAACTGAACAAGATGATTACATGGGAGCAGCAAAGAAGATGAGATTTGACCAGAGACTGAGAAAGTGCTGTGCTATAAGGGAGGAGGAAAAGGAAGAGAGATTCACATCACATCCACAGTTCTATAGGAGGTGGCTTCCTGGGAACAAATACACTAATTTCTTTGCCTGACCCCTCTGCACTAGTAAGGAGGGACAGCATACAAAACCAGGCGTCTTTGTATTAGAGAATTTCTTCCTTCCAGTAATGGGATTATGCTGGTAATGTAAATATTTGTCCTGCTTATGGATTTAATAAAAAGCTGATTGGTCAAAGGCAAACAGGAAGTGTGAGAGGGGCTACAAGGCTAAGAAAACTCAGGAACATCTCAGAGCAGACACAGATGCCATAGTCACCAGAGCTGCCAGGAGGTGTAGAGGAAATGCTGCTGTGAGTAAAGGCACCGAGCCGCATGGGTGAACAAGATGGGTTAGATTGAGAGCATGCGCTGGCAAATTATATGCCTGGGCCTTAGGTCAATCAGAGTAAAAATAATATAAGCCTGTGTGTGATTATTTGAGGCTAAGCAGGGCCAAGAGTGAGACTAAATCTCTGGTCCAGACCTGGAAAGCCTGTGCCAGAACCATTTACAACACTTTACTAACACAGAGATAATGTAAAAACAACAAAAAAGCATACAATAACAGCAAAGCACAGAAAAAAAGACAGAGAAACTAAAAAAAAAAATAGACTTTTATAGACCAAGTCTGTTTCTTTCAGACAAGATGGATCATCATGTTCCACGCAGAAAAACACAGAGGCTTCTACTGTGCAGATTGGCTAACTAAAAATCAGCTTTGCACTTCACTTTATTTCTTCTAAGACAGCAAAAGAACTCTTCAAATGCTTGTTACTAACAATTCATAATGCTTTTGTTCATTATTGTTGATTATTTCCTATAACATCTTAGTTTGTCTGAAAGAACCCTGTAGATTTTCAGTGTTTTTAAAAAATACAAATGCTGATCTTGAATAATTTAAGATGTCCATAGTAAGTCTTTGAAAAACCTTAGAGCTTAAGTAAGAATTTTCATGGATATTCCACAAGAAAAACCTGCTTAATTATACTATTATGTATAGAACTTTTTTTGTTTAAGGTGTTTTGACTAAATCTCATTACTGTGTCTTCTGTGATAATATTTAATTTTCTTTAAAAATCAGTTTTGAAGTATGGAAAAACAGCCCAATGCTTTCTTTTTTGAAGCAACCAATTCCATGATTTGAGAAATGTTTTTGCCTTAAATGTCTTTCTTACATCAAGCTTCTTTATCTTCCTCTTTTACTTATACCATTTTATTTCTGCAGAAAATAATCTTGTTCAAAACAGCCCCTGATGCTAAGAATTTGATAGTGCTATAGAAAATTTATAGCAAACTTTTTTCCTCTTTCTAATCTTTCTTATGCATATTAACAATTTTCATCATGGCTCAGGGTACAAAACCTCCAGTGCCCCAAGTACCCATTGGCCTGACCACTTTGTCTAACATTGGAGGTGACAGGTGTTATCTATGAACTGCAGAGTCAGAAAAAACCATGCTGGTATCTCCATATCATTCTGTCAGTAATAAATGAGTGTATAGAATGAAACTTCAAGCAGAAGGTTTTATTTGTGAACAGCAGATAATTAGAATTGCAAATCACACACTACACAGATCAGAGTAGCCTGCAGTATATCCAAACAGCAAGGGACATATTGGAAGAAGAAAACAACGATACGATATGTAAGTTACCTAGAAAGAATAATTTGTAGACCTGGTGATGTTTTTGCAAGTTCTGATGAGGAAGTGATAAGATTTGTTAGGCAAAACATAAGATGATGCAATTGTAGTAGGCTTTCTCACTCCTTATAAGGTTTGGTGACAGGAGCACCCATAAGTACCTTTCTGTCTTTATTCTACCAGTGTATCGTTATGGCCCATGCAGTATGTTGCTGTCATAATTCGGAATCTCTCTCATAATTTTCTTTTCAAGTAAATCTTGCATGAGGACTCTCTCTTTACAGCCTTCTTTTGGCTCTGTTTTATCAGAGTTTGAATTGGGAAACTCCATTTTGAATAGGAGAACTTTCACGTTTTCGTTGTATGGCTACATGGGTCTCTAATCCTTCTTCAGTTACCAGCATCTATTCACCTGCCAAGTGTTCTCAGAGTCCAGAACCCACCCTCTCTTTCCTGCCAAAACAAGGAGTGTGTGTGTGTGTGTGTGTGTGTGTGTGTGTGTGTGAGGGTAGGGAGAATATCACCAAACACATCATGTTGCTGGCATATGCAAATGTACACTAAAAACTAATTACTACCATTCGAAGCTCTGGCCAAAATTTAACAGAATATTTCAAGATTCAGAAAATTAAGGCCTATAGTTTGTGATTTTGGAAGTCACATTTGTATGTTTACAAATGAAGTTTGAAGAAGTACATTTGCGTTGTGTTTGGTTTTGCTTTGTCTGGGGAGGTAGGAGACTGTTGCCTTTTACAATATCACATAGCTGTTTCCTTCAAATTGTAACAGTTATGGCTGGAAGGAGCAGAGAGGCTAACACAACTCAGTCTGCTTAAGAGAGACGTAAGACTCACAAGGGTGGGCTAGAGAGATGACCCTAGTTTTCCTTCCAGAAGTTCAGAGTTCAATTCTCAGTACCCGCATGGCAGCTCACAACCATTTTCAGGGGACCTGATGCCTTCTCACCAATGCATAGAAAAATGTAAAATATAATAAATAATTTTTAAAGTTTTTGTTTGTTTTGTAGATTATGAGGGCACTTTCCCAGTTTACAGAAGCAGTAAACCAAAGTAAAATATAGCTAGGTAGAGAGCTCCATAGATCCATCTTCAGGAGTTACCTAAGCTGTGGTGGGCTTTGTGCTGTTGCCTAGGTAACCATGCTTCTCTAAGTAATCCCAATAAATTCACTGATTCAGCCAACCAGACTTGGCTGAAACCTGGTCTGTTTTTGGGGAATTCATACAAAACACATAACTAAAGTTCTCTCAAAGATGTTGAAGAATTTGTGTATAATACCACTCAACAGTATTTTGGCATTCCTTCCTTTCTGTTGAACTGGTTGGTATTGGTCCAGAAAAAGTCAGATAACCAGCAGTACCATTTTGTTATTCTTTCTGGACACTAAAAAGAATAATGTTTCTAGTGTGGCAATAGAAAGTCTACATCTAGACTATGTATCCCCCCAGCATTAATTTTAAAGAGCTCTTGGAAAGGTTAACTATGGAACAAATTACATGCCAAACAGTAAAGGAAAAGCAAGACTTTCTGTCTTTTTCATTTGGTCCTTTGGACTGCATCCTTAGAGGCATAACTTTGGGGAGCCAATTATGAGATGAGATTGATATTGTAAGGCTGCACTCACTCAGCTGCAGAGCTCAATGTGAATTATACATGCGGCTGAAGGAAACTGGGCAATGGTTTTAATTAATTGGCAATTTTGAGCCTCTTATGCTAAAAGCTACCTTAACGATTTAAAAAAAATGATTTGAGAAGGCTATAGAATTTGAAATATGTAGCCTGAGACAACTGCACCATTATGAACAGTGAGCTTTTAAGCTGCAATCTGTCTTGGACTCCACCATTACATGCTAAATATTTTGCATTTATAAAAGACAAATAAAACAACTGAGAATTTTGAGTTTGTTAAGAGCTTTTTGCTTCTGGGGAAAAATCATTATAATCAGATTCTAACATTGTTTGTTTCTAAGTGAAAACAACAAATATTCCAAATTTTTGACGTAACGTATGTTTGGGTAAAAAACATGTTATCCCCAAATACTCTGAAGTGAAGGCATTACAATGACAGCAGAATCAAAGTTACCCCATTCTTGTGTGGCCTTTCTAGTACATAAGAGTTGTCCATACAGAAATTCTCTAACCTCCCTTGGAAAGCAGATCACTCCAGGGCTGCCCTGTTCCAGAGCTTTTTACAGAAAAAGAATCTGGACAGATAGACTTTTCTGACTTCCCATTGGAGAACATAAGGTCATAGCCTTATACTATTCCTATGTGTCTGTCTGTTCGTCATCAGACCTGCACATAAAAATGGGCCACACTGTCTTAGCACTAGTCTCCGATCTGCATTCTTGGCTGTGCCTAGCTTTTTACATATGAACCAGGTATGCAAACAGAGCTCCACAAGTTTCTATCACTCCTACCCACTGAGCCATCTTTCCAATCCTAAAGATGTAGTTAAGTAAGTTTATTATCCTTTTCCCTTTTAGAATTACCTTTTAGTGTAGTAGTACTAGCCATGACTCTTATCATGAGGAGAACAGGGGTCACAGTGCTCAGTGATGGCTAAAATCTGCCTGGTACATTAAGATTGATAAAGCACATTCATAGATTATTATGTATTAACCTTCAGAGGAAAGATAGAGAAATAAAGAATTGTTGTCCTTCATGCCTGTGTTAACAGCAATAAAAATACTATCTAGAAGATTTTAAAGTCACCTAAACTACCAAATGGTGATGCTGAACCACTAGGTCAGATATTATTCCAAATTGTATTATCTTAGTACCTTCTGTATCAGACATTATAGTTTCATAACCCCCAAAATGTCACCATGTTCAAGTGAAGAAAGGGAATTTGCTTACTCAACTCAGCCAGTTCTCGCTCAGCATGGAACACAGCCGTCTTCTCTGATGGCATGCCACAGCTGCCTACTTCTCTCACCAGACAAGGTCTGCAATCATTTCAGCATCACATTTATCTTTTATTTCCAAAATGATATATTGGTTTGTTATTTGGGGATTTCACATAATGCACCTGATCACATTCACTTTCCTTTTCCTGGTTCTTCTCTAGTTTCAAGACTTATACTCATGCTCACATAAAAATACATTGTGGTATTATGTTTCTGGCCCTGCCTTTCTGGCCTAGCCCTCAGGTTCTGACCCACTACAGAAACACACAGATGCTTATATTAATTTTATGCTGATCAGCCTATAGCTCTGACATATTGCTAGCTAGCTCTTGCTCTTAAACTAACCCATCTTGTTCAGCCATGTGCCTTGGTACCTTTTCTCAGAGCATCATTTCAACTTCTTTCCTCTGCATCGTCTGGTGTCTCATTGTGGTATCTCTGTGGTGTCACTCTGGCATCTCTGTGGTGTCTCTGCTGTTTCTGTTCCCAGAGTTTCCTTAGTCTGGTAGTCCCACCCACACTTCCTGTATGCCTCCAGCCAGTCAGCAATTTTTATTAAACCAGTAAACAGGATAATGATTTACAATGGAGCAGAACACAATCCAACTGCAATACATATACACTAATACACATATATAATTTAAAACTGTGATACTCTCCATGTACAGAGAAGATAGTATAGTTTTTCTCTCTAAATTTGGGCTCCCTCAGTTAATGTAATAGAGATGTAGGACACATTGAGCTGAGTATGGCTTAAAGATAACAGGAATGCTCTTCTCAAAACTCAGCAGATGTGTAGAGACTGGATGGAGACCACAGGCTGTGCTGGGAAAAAGACTGTGATGATGAGAGCAATGCAAAGGATATGACAATCAGGGCATATAGCCAAACCTTAGGGACATGCCTGACAAAGTGGGATAGCCCTGTGACAGCTCTTCAGACTACAGTGGCTAATAGCTAATGAATAATAGACTTGGCCAGCACAATAAAATAAGAAAAACTAATCTAAAACTATTAAAAACCAAAGGGTTTAAAAAACTGGCTATACCACCTAGCATTATTTAGTAACACAAAAAGACAGTTTTATTACATTTGAGCACAAGAAGCTGGTAAACTAAGCTTCTGGGGTTTTTTTCTTCAAAAAATGTCTTTTCTCAGGAAATATAGGAATTCATCCTTTTGATGTCATTTTCTGGGTGAGCAGTGCTGGAGGTCTCATAAAACAAAAATTTAAAAACAGAGGGCATGCAAAAGGAATATCTAAGAACTATGTCAAACTGCAGAGTTTTGTTTTGTTAGCATTTTAGATACTGAACTTGGGGCAAAAGAAGACAGTCATTGAAACATCCCCACCCCCAACCCCCGTACACACATTCTAAACTGTAGGTTTCACTTAGTGGGCCTGGCAGAGGCTTGAAGCTTTGTGTTCCTAGAGCAGCAATGACCTCAAAATGAAGGACCAGTTAAGGAAATGGAGAGGTTACAAGTTAGAATAGTAGAAAGTTCTGTATCTTGCCAGATATTTATTACGGATTATATATATGTTGTTCACTGACTTTAGTGATTTCTCAATATTTATTGTCTGTAGAACATCTCAATGAGCAAGAAAGTATTGATACCAAGAAAAATAAGGGAACAGAAACTGAAATAAGAAGCAAAGCCCCCTGGGAGGCCCCAGTGATGATTGGCAGTGTGCTTTTGGGATGAGATTGTGGCACCAACGAGTTTCTACAGCTAATTTATAAGTTTTCCAAGAGAATGGAAACCTTTTATCAAGATATATTTCCTTTCATATATTTTCCTTTTTCAGTATGTAATTGTCAATTTGATGCATGTTGTCAACTGGAAGATGAGATCTGTCATGAATATCCACTTTGTCTAAAATTAGTCACACCAGTTTCAACAGACTTTCCCTAAAATAGTGTTATTTCGCTAAACTTACTATCCAATGAAGTTGTCATACTGTTTTTTTTTTATTTCATTCTCTTTTTAATTCTAAAAGAATACCCTTACATTTTTAAAAATAAGAAAGAATGCTTTTTCCCCTGTTTATGTATAGAACATAGTTTCAGGTTCAGGAAAAAACAAACAAACAAACAAACAAAAAAAAAACAGTGCCTTTAGTGGTTTTCAGACATATCCTTGTTATTTTGTGTAAACAAAAGCAAGTGGATTTAAATAATAAGCCATTGAAATGCAGCGGTACCTGAAATAGCAATGGTAGAAATATGAGTTCCACCCCTCCCCTTTGCTTTTCCATAACAGGGTCCTAATGGCTATAACTGACCATTTTAACCCAGGGGTCTGTCTTAAAATTAGCAAAGAGGCAATAAAAATTGTCCATTTTAAAAGTCTTATGTCACTACAGGATGTTATTCATAAAGCACGTTCTCAAGTTCTCATTTTACTTTAAAAATATGACTATACCATTATTAAATATGCAATATATTTTCAAAAGATTTATAAGTAAACTTTCTATTATAATATTAGCCAGCCATGGCTTCCTCTATGGATTAAAGAATTAAAATTTTAATGGGAAATTCATGGCTCAGGAGTCAGAAAGCTTCCTATTTCCTCTAAATGACTGAATGTATATTTGTCTCTTTTCAATAACAGGACCCAGAAAATTCATTAGGTTTGCATTAAGAAAGTGAGCACTGTGCATTAACCTTTTCAGTTTAGAGAAGGGGAAATAAAATGAATAATTCTGAAGCATCTCTGGTGTTTGCAGGACTATACAAGGAACTAGGAATAATTCATCTTGTAAGGTGGCCATTGTTTCTGTCTAACATCACAAAGTGTGAAAATTATGTAATATCTTAAAATATAGTTAAAACCTTGTTTTATAAATGTTGGTTCAAAGATTATAATTTATTGTAACAAGTAACTGGAGTTATTCCTCAGCCTCAGGGTTGTAGTTCCCAGTTCCTACAGATAACCAATACCAAAGGTTTTCAAGTTCTTTAAAATGAGCATAAATTTGCATATAGCACATGTGAATCATCACTTTGTATATTTTAAGCATGTATAAATTACTTATATTGCCAAATACAATGTAAATTTGCATAAATAATTGTGATGTTGCTATGTATAAGAAATAATTAGAAAAAAAATTATACATATTGAATACAGAGTCAATTTTGTTATCTAGTGAGTTTGAGCCGTTTTTGGGTAGCTCAGTCCTTGAATTTGTTGTGGAGCTAAGGATACCTTTGCATTCTTTGATCACCCAGCCCCTGCATCCCAAGTATACAATTACATGTGTTTACTAAGGTATCCAGCTCTATGTGGTGATAGGACTCAAACCCAGGCAGCGGCATATTACATGTTAAGCAAGCACTTTCCCACCTGAGCTAGCTCTTTGCTCAGCCCTACACATTTGGTTCTCCCCTGAATATTTCCCTTGCTTCTTGAATTGACAGATAAGAAAGCAGTGATATTGTGAGGGCAAGTAGGACAGTATTCTGTTTCCTCCATGACTCAGATCCAAGATTCCAGAAAAGAAAGCCCCCAAAGATGGAAATTTCACCAGCTCCTGTTTCTGAAGACCAGACTGATCCTAAAAGATCTGGGAATTTTGGGTTAGCTAAAGCCTTTGTCCTTTGTCTCTCTCCTGAAGACTATTGTTCTTTATGCCGGTGTTTCTCTCATCCCAAGGCACAGGCTTCTGCTAGAGTAAAAAGCATCTTTATTGTTTGACTTAGCTTGTTACTCTTCAGCTCATAAACACTTTATGTTGGAGTAGCTCAGTCTTTTAGAAGTGATGTGATAAAGGAATAAATACTTGAGGTAAATTTTAAAGGCGAGATTTTCATCTAAAATGGGAGAGTCATCCGATTGTTGTGAAAATAAATCTGCAATAAGAACACTTGAATGTGAAATTGTCACAAAAGCAAATAAAAGAATGAGGTTTTTTAAATTGTATCTGGAATTCCGTGAGTGAGTCAAAAACCTTATGGTGAAGCATCAATTTATAAATGTTTCTATTCACTCCCACTGAGAATGGTTACTGTAACTTAAAGCTTTCAGGGGAAACTAAACAGGGAGCTTGTGTTTGATGCCAGTTTCCAGCAGGATTCTCATGTTGCTGAACAGTGACACCAGGATCCCTGTGCTTGACTTGTCAGGTTTATAAATAAACTTATGCTTAAGCCATTTTAGAGTTTTCAGAATATTTGTTTGACAAAGAGCTTTATAACAGATCGTTTGATGTAGTTATTTATGGCTTATAATACCTAGTTATTTAAATTTTCTTTATTAGTATTTATATTATTATAAATATAGCATTAGTAGTCATATTATTATAAATGTATATTTATTAGTAAAAGACAGGTATTTTTATATTTATCAATCAAGCCTGCAATATTAGCCATAACTCAAATGACAATCCTGATTATTTGACTAGTAATGTTTTGAGTCACTACAGAAATTATAATGTTTCAAAACTTGTAAAATGCTTTAAACAAAATATTTTCACTACAAGGATATCAGATTTAAAATATATATATATGTATATATATATATATAGTGTGTGTGCGCATTGTCTATGCATGAACATGTCAGCGCATATGCATTTAGGGAGATGCAGTAGTCCATATGTGTGTTCATGCAGAGGACAGAAGTTGACACTATATGTTTTCCTCCAAATTTTCCCCACAGCAGTTTTTGAAGAGTTTCACATTGAATCTGGTTGCTCACCTGGTCAGCTAGAAAGGAGTGTCGGTGGCCTGGCTATCTCAGCCTCCACAGTATATGTGCACATCTATACCCCACCTTGCTCAACTTCTTCTGTTGGTACCAGACATCTAAATTCCAGCTCTCATGATTATGTATCAAGCCCTTTATCTACTGAGACATCTCAACATTCTTAATATAATAGCATCTTAAAAACTCAATTCATTGTTGAAGAAAAGAAGAAGATTGAGAATTACTTATCTAGCAACAGATCTAATTTATTATTTGAGGACAAATTAGATCAGTACTTAAAATTCTCACTCTGTCTGTTATTAAACTTCTCCTTGAAGTTCTTTCTAGGCAAGTTTCTTTAGGCAGACAGCTGGATCAAACACAATCTATTTAGCCTTGGGTACTTCTACTAGTTTTCTGGCCCCTTGATTACCATGTAGAGAGATTGTATATGATAAGTGTCTCTGAACTAGATTCTACATCACTTATACCTTGTTCCTCCTTTTATGGCAAAGACTTGCTCATTATGTAATTTTTTGCTGGCCACAACACTCCACTGATGTACTGAACTGACCTGCAAACATAAGCATAGCTTCTTGTTTCCATAGCTTTGGGACAGCCTGTCTCTGCCAAATTGCTCATTACTCAGGCACTTAGTCCATCATAATTGCATTCAGTCCAATAACAAAAGCTTGATATCAAAGCAAATCAATGCATCTTCTACTTTAAAATGAGCCATTTTAAAAAATGCTCCTCCACCAATAATTAAAAAATGCAAAGCAATGGGCACTGAAAAAAAAATAGGACTGAGAAGTTTTCATTTCATCAGATACCAAATCCATTCTTAATCCATTCATAAAAAACTTTACTTTTTCTCACTCACTCAAACTCTCCCAGCCTTTATTCACTTAATTACTGAATCTCCTTTACTTGTTAGGTTCTTGATGGTGTACCCTCACTTCTCTGTATTTATTTAGTCTATTCTTGTTGCTATAGCAAAAGACCTCAGACCAGATAATTCATTTGCAATAGAATATATCTTTTATTCTTCTGGAGTTTGAAAAATTTCAGAGTATAGCATCAGAAGTCTCCACATCTGCTGTGGACCATTTCCAAACTGTTACCTTTCATGGTGTCTTCAGCAAATAGACTGAGATTCCTGACCAGTTTCATTTCTTTTTCTTTATTTTGTGTGTGATAGTGTTTTCTCTGACTGTATGTATGTGCACCATGTATTTGCCTACTGCCCACAGAGGTCACAAGAAGGCATTGGACCTCTTTAACCTGGAGATATAGATGATTGTAAGACATGATGTTGTAAGGCTGGAGTCTGAATCCATGTTCTCTACAAGTGCTCTTAACCCCTCCAGCCCCACTTCTTCAGCCCACTTAAGCCCCCTCTTCAGAGATTTTACCGGGGACATCCTCCTAAATCTTGACTTATCAAAAGTCCCATATTCTTAATAGTTTTTTGACAGAGAAGTTTTGAAATGTAGAGAGTTAGACACTGGCAAGTTCGTGTCCAGAATAAGAAAGTTGTTCTTAAAGTTACCCTTCTGTGGTTTGTGCATAAATTTTAAAAATTTAACATCATCAAAGCTCATAATATTTAAAAAATAAAACTCAAAAGTCAAATGAGTCTTAAATGAAAACACTTTATAATACCTCTGAACTTGTACTTGAGCCACCAAGTGTCTGCGACTGAGTATTATTTATCATTATGTATTACAGAATCTGTCAATGGTTTAGAAGTGAAACCAATGGGGCATAGCATAGAACTCAGAAATCAAAAGACAAACCCCTAGGCCAAAAAAAAGACTCCATAGCAATGGCAGAGAATGAGGAGAGAAGGCGAGGGTGGTGCTGAAGACAAGAAGTGACAAAGCCTGTCAGAGCTGGTAGAGTGCTCTTTTGCCACTTTAACAAATTATACATATTCAAATGATGCTCAGGCTGGTTTTATACACTCTTCTCTTGATCTTACCTCATGTTTTATTGCATTTGAGAAAGTTTTTTTTTTCCTACTTTAAGCCCCTGAAGATCAGGCTGAGGCAGTCTACCTTGAGAGCACTTAATAGAGGCTTTCATGCCTATTTTACTACATTTAAACCCATCTTGAAACCATTGAAGTGTTTCAGTTAGGTTTCCCTTGAACTTATCACCTTACAAAGGCATGTATAGGTCTCTCCCAAAGGCGGTATCTTTTTCAAAAGTACTGTCTCACATCAGCTACAATGGCCACTTCAGTTGGATGCAATGGGAAAGGAATAAAAGTCTTGAGTACAGTGGAAAGTTTTTTGATGACTTGATAAACGTATGATATCGTTTTCTGGAGTGTTTTGTTTTTCAACTTTAGTCTTGTTCTTCCATTCCGAGGATCTAAAAAGGGGTTAGCCCAACCTCTAAAACTCTCCAGCAGTATTTAGATTTCCTTTTATGACAAGGGCAGATGAAAGGAAAGCCTCTTATGCAGTGATAATGGGTAACTGCTCATCCACTCTAGGCCCTTCCTCTTGGGATACTGTAGCACTGAACTTCTTCACTGTAGTTTTACAACAGTCCTCCAAACAATAGATGCATTTGCACTTGTAGTGTCATTGAAAACTTGTGAGCCATACGACCATACAATCCTTGGTTTAACTGACAGCATAAAATGCAAAGACATTTCACTGAATTTGTAAACTTTTATGAATGCTCTCCAACTTCAGACATCTAAAAGTAAGTCAGGTGCTCAGCTACTCCTTTGTCCCAAATTAACTGCTATAATTATTGATAGAATACACATATAGATATTGTGTACCTATGTGACAGAGTCTGATACACTGGAAAATTTAAACCTAGAAAAAGCTGTTTATTTCAATCTGAGGTTTATGAAACTGCACAAGAAATGAAGAAAACAGTCACTTGATATTTCTACTCTTAACATCTTTCTGAGCTTCAGTGTTCAATTTCCAACTGCATGCTTAATTTGAAATCAGTTTCTCCTATAGCTCCGTGACTTCAGATGGAAACACAGAAGCCCTCTGTATTCACAAAACTTGACCTTACTCTTATATCAGCTGTGATTCAATAAGAAAAAAACAAGGTCACACCAGGCATTTAATGGGATGTAACACAAGTGGATTTATTGCTTGGAAGATACAAAACAGAGACAGTAGCTAAAACAATCAATTATCTGAGGAGAAACTATCGCACAAAAGAGTTGAAATGTTCTCATTGCACATAGCGGCTAGTGGGGAGAATCCCCATGTCTGTGCAGAGCTGTTTTCCTGATGTACTGATAAGATACAGGAGGAGGTGGAGGGAGGGAGTCAATTATCATAGGTCATGTCTGGTATCTCCAAAAGGTCAAGATAGAGCTGATTTCTGACTGAAAAACAAATAGATAGCTGGAGACTGCAACCAACTGCCAAGGTGAAAGAATGTCACTCTTGGCCAAAAGTAGCAGGACTCAAGTGCTCTCTCCTTTCTTCCTGTCTTTCATACCCTTAGTGGCAAATCTGGATGGTGGACAAACTGACTAGAAAACAAAACAAGAAATAAACAAAGGAAAAGCTTTTTGTGATGGACCGTTTTATGTCAACTTGACAAGCTAGGGTTATCTGAAGGGAGGGCACCTAAATTGAGAAAACACTTCCCTAAGTTTTACCTGTACAATAATTTCTTCATAGTGATTCTCAGCCCATTGCAGGTGGTACCATCCCTGGGCTGGCAGTCTTGGGTTCTATAAGAAAGCAGGCTGAGTAAACCTTGTGGAGCAAGTCAGTAAGCAGCACCCCTCCATGACCTGTGCATCAACTCCTGCCTCCAGGTTCCTACCTGTTTGAGTTCCCATCTCAGTTTTCTTCAATAATGGTTTACAACATAGATGTGTAAACCAAATAAGCCCTTTCCTCCCTCACTTGCTTCTTGGCTATGATTTTTTATCATAACAATAGTAACACTGTATTCTTTTCCTAGTTGTAGTCTCCAGACCTCAGAACAGTGGGGCATCTGATTAATACTTAATAACAGTCCTTACTTTCTCCACAAACTATCATTTCTATTCATCCTTCAATATCTGACCTTACAGGGAGGCTTGAACAAGTGCTTCTGTCATTTCTCTGTATTTTGAATATGGGAAAAATGATATCAAAGAAAGTATACAAATGAAAAGGCTAAATGGTGAATACCACTGAGTGCTGATATTCACTTTCTTTCCTTTTGAACTCAATTTTCAAATGCTAACTTTTGCATTTTGTGACTTGGGCATGTCTCTTCTGATTTAGGCCTTTTTGCAAGAGTTTGGTGTGATGGCTAATTGTGGTTGTCAGCTTAATTTACCTGGAAATAAGAAACTCTTATAGAAAACGTACCTTTATCACATTAGTCCATAGGCATGTCTGTGGGGTATTTTATTAATTGTAAATAGAAGAGGGCCCTCCTATTGTGACCAGTGCTGTCCCTGGACAAGTGGACATAGGATGTATGATAAAGGTAACTGAGCAAGCCAGAGGAAGCACACCAGTAAGCAATATTTTTCCGTGGTTTCTGCATCAGTTACTGAATCCCAGTTCCTGCTCTGGCTTCCCATGATGACTGTCCAGTAACCTTTAAGAGAAAATAAACCCTTTCTTCTCTGAAAAAAGAAAAGACTAAATGGTCAGTAAAGTCAAGAAAAAGAGAATCAAACGAGCCTATAGTAAAGAGAATTGTTTTCACCCATGAGGTTGCAAAAAAAAAATGGATTAGAATTGCCATCTGTATAAATATATTGATAAAATGCAAAGTAATATTTTATTGTGTGGTAAAATCTGCTCTCTGCTATTTCCTACTTCTGTGCTAATAATAATGTTGTTGAATTAGAGAACAGAGGTAGTTATGAAACCTTACTGAAGTCAGAGGGTAGATGTAGAAGATAAGAAAATTCCTAGATTTTTGTAATTTGTTACTGAAATGTTGGACTAAACCATGTCAATTTAGGGTCTTATTTTTCTCACGTGAATAGAAAAACTTAGGAAAACGATTTAAATTTTGATTTGTGTTATTAAATATGTAAATATATAAACAACAAAAACAATTAAGAGTGTTTAATTAGCCCATCCAGACAACCTCAGCTGACATTTTTACCAAAAGGTTATTTATGTGTACAGTCAGAACAGATATGTCTGTTTAGAGAAGCACAAATGAGAATATGAACACTTTCCTTTCCTGGGCTCTTTAATGCTATTAGTTTAAAGATTTCAAATATTACAAAAAATGGCCCAGACATAAAGCTATAGCTATTTTATTTGTCCTGTGCTTTTTTATTTTAGTCTAGATTATGCTTAAGATATTCAATTTTATTCATGAGTGCCTTACATCCTCCAAAATTGTAATGTTATTTTGGCTCCATACTATGAGAATATGGCCAAGCTGGAGAGGCCTTTGGTAATATGTAATTTAATTCTCTTATTATAGGTATAAAAATATTAAAATGGAGAGTTAAAGACTTCTTGTAGCTTGGCTAAACTCCAGTTCCAATAACTAATAACATGGCCCATTGAATTCAAAAATCCTATTTTACATCTCTAATGAATACCTTACCCCCAAATTCAAGAAACAAGCTAAGCATTTGTCTTCAATTTAACCATGGACCACTCATGATTATTTTGCTTTAGCATAGTACACATCTTTAGACAAAAGATTATACTTCCTAATATTTTGCTTACTAATGTTGTAATTATTGGACCAAACATACCCACATCTTACCAAGTGTTTCACATGAGGCTGACAGCTGTTTTTAAAACATTGCTAACCCCTTAAGCTTGTGTGCTAACATATGTTGTGTTTGTGTGACTCACTAAAAACAGAACTGGTGATGTGTTCTTGGTATTACAGTCAAGGATAGATTCCTTAGCAATATTCCATTTGATTATCAATAAGAGGAGACAGTTATTTTATATTAATAATATCCTAATTTATATATGAATGTCCTCTTATTTATATTTTTTGCCATTAATGTATCATTATTATGACAATCATAGACTCAGCAAATGGCAGTATAAAAAAGAAGTTACAATATTTTAGCAAAAGTTTAAGAATGTTATTGTAAAATAAGTGTAAATATACCTTTAAGGCAACTGTGGGAGATGTGACACACAGAATCAATATAACATAATGAGAAGAATTGATAAGTCAATCTCTCTCTTTTTGGATAAAGTCTTCCTAAAGAAAAAAGAAGCTTTACTATGGACTCATAGCAGAAAAGACAGATATAAAATAAACACTCTCTAGTAATCATAGTTTCAATATGGATAGTTGTAGTGAAACTATGTTCTAGAACATTGTTAACATTTGTCCCTCTTACTGGTTTAATAAAAAACTGATTAACCAGAAGGCAGACAGGAAGTGTGGGCATGGCTACCACACTAAGAGAACTCTAAGAACAGGAAGAGCAGCGGCAGAGATGCCAGAGAGACACCAGCAGAAGCAGAGGAAAGAAAACAACAATGCTGCTCTTAGAATAGGTACCAAGCCTCATGGCTAAACAGATTAATGGAAATAGACTGAGCTAAAATGAAAGAGCTAGCTAGCAATATGTCTGAGCCAGAGGTCAATCAGTATGAAATTAATATAAAGGCATTGTGTGAATATTTGTAAATAAACAGCAGTAGGGCCACCAGCAGGTCTGAACTTGGGGGCTAGGCAAGAAAGACTGGGCCAGAAACTACATAGTACAGATAGTAACGATAATATATCATGTGATCAACTTTGGCATAATGAAGATTCCACACACTGTTGAGAAATGTACAAATCAAGCAAATTTTCTAAAATGCAGCTTGGCTTATCTTTTAATATTTAGATGACCTCTGCTTTATCAAGTCCAGTACTTAAGTCTATCCTGGAGAATTTATTGGGAAATTTACTAAAAATCTAAGTGAATGCTTGTAGCGTTCATGCTTGTGCACACAACACACACACACACACACACACACACACACACACACACACACACGTATCTTGGAATCACTTAATTGTGTATATTACATAAATATAGAGGACGTTCTCTGCTGCATTTTAAAGCTTTTCCTATTTTCTGAGATTATAATATAATTACATCATTTCCTCTTTTCTTTCCTCCCTATAAATTATGCCAGATACCTCTCTTTTTCTCTTTCAAATTCATGGCCTCTTTTACATAGATTGATGTTACATTAGGAATATATATATAGCCTGAAAGTCTGTATAATGTTACTTGTGTATATTTGCCCAACTGAACTGACCATTTGGTTTTGTATAAAATATTGGTATGTTCTTCCTGGGGAGAACCATCTCTCATACTGCTTCACTTTGAGGACCTATGCCATCCCTGAACAACTTATGTTCAGACCTTCTGACATTTCTTACCAATGCTCCCTGCTGCCTCAACCAGGGAGCGATTAGTATACAGGTAGAAAGTCATCTCCTTTGCTTAGGTGGGGACTGCTCTGAAGCAAAAAAAATGTGCTCCAAAGCCTTCCAGAACTATCTACCTGCAGTGACCCTGCTTGAGATTTTGCCTGACAGTGTGAGATTTTGCCTTTCAGCTTTTTCTTCCCTCTTCATTTACTCCCACTTCTGTTCCCATTCTCCTTGAAATCCTTAATATCTTCTACATAAATTTGCAGGGTGTAAATTTGGGGTAAAATTGATTAAAAATCTTTACCCTGAAAACCATAAAAGCTACTAATACGAAATTCACTAAGGGCATCATCATTTTCTTTCTGCCCCTGAATATAATAGTAGAGACAAGATCACTGAAGAAATACTCACAATTCACCAATTCAGTACACTATGTGCCTTAAAAAGTGCTTTTCTAAAAATATTGTCATGTCAAATGTATCAAAAGAAAGCAGTTCAGTAGCATATGCACAATTTTCATAACAGTAGCAACTTCCTTTTGTGAAATTTTTGCACATAATCTTCATTTTTCTAGCATTACCTAGCTTGCAACATTCTGTCCATTGTTATGAAGAAAGTACTTTCTTAACTTTTGTATAGATTGAATTCTCAGAGTGAATCAACAGTGAATCAGGATTCACACCCAGGTCTAATATGACTCTAGAGTTCATAACCTTCCTGCGTCACCTGTTATGTAAGCATTCCATGGTAGACTAAATGTCTATGTTCACCGACTTATTAATGAGTCTTTCTGATATTGAAAGAAGTGGAACAATAGCATTTATCCAATGAAACTCACCCAAGAAATTATTACTCACACATACATACCATACCAACATAGTTATTTCACAGGATTCAAATTCATTTTCTCAAATCTTTTGTTGTAAGAATGCTAGAAAGTGTTTATTTCATGTTAAGTCATGGAGGCAACTCATTAAAGAGACCATGAGACACTTCCATGACTAGATAGTGCAGAAAAAATACCAATAACCTATTATGCAAGGTCTGAGTTAAGGAAAGGCTATTATGCTCAACATACTGTGGCTGACATATAATTACCTAGATTGTTTAGATAATAACGCTGGCAAACTATTTTTCCATAGTAGTAATTTTTGACTGATCAAGTAAGTTTCCTATTACCACATGCCATCATGAAACACATTCAGTTGTAATGTTGTATCTTTTATCTGTAACAACTATGAGGGTATTCAAGAATGTCCACACAAAGATGCACACAGAACCATTTTACTCTTTGTTGTTAGACACAACAGCATATAATTCATAGCAATCTTTGACACTGAAAGCGGTATAACTCAAGTGGTTGGCATTGTGTGTATCTGGTCTTACAAAAAGTGTCATCTTCACATCCTGTGAGAACTTTTTTTAACCCTGTAAAATCAAATGCTTCTCATACATTCAGTAGACCCACAGTCAGTGTTTTATCCTGGCTGCTTTGTGTTTTTCCTTAGCAATGATGTAAGTGATGACACTCAATTTGAGAAGAATACTAATGAAAAATGAGAGAAAGAATAATTCATCTCATGGAAACAAGCTGTGATATCTATATCTATATTACTTTGAAAAGAGCTTCAGAATTGGCTCTTTTGTGTCTATAATGTAGAATACAGCTGGATGAAGTTATGTGATGAAGATGTTCCCCTCAAAAGATGTTAAGCCCTAAACATCACGACCTATGCATAAAAACTTATTTTGAAATTGGATATTTGTAGAGGACCAAATTAAGACAAGACTATCTATTTTCTCATAAGGATTAAATGATTCGTAATTATTGTAACTTGTATGTGAAATTTAGACATGGATGTTAGGACAATATGAATGCCATGTAAAGTTTAAGACAAAGCTTAGTGTAATGTAACTAGAAGCCAAGAAATGGCAAAAACTTCCCACAAGTCTACTAGAAACTGTGAGAGAAATGTGGGAGAGATTGTCCTCTGGAGATCTCAAGAGGAGCCTGCCCTGCCTACAGTTCAATCTCAGATATCCAGTACTCAAAACTGCCACATGATATACTTTTCTTTTTTACATTACCTAGATCTTGACACTTTGTGATGGATTCCCTAGAGATACATTTCATTTATATTAGTTATGTCAGGTACAATAGGCCAACATCCAAGAATTTTGACTTTTTCAGGACCCCAAATAAGTAATCTTCCAATCCCCCAGGCAAGCATCCTTCTGTGCTGTCCCCATTCTTCAGAAGACTTTTTAATGTAATTTATAAAATTCCTCTTGAGGACTTTTCTGATGGCATTCTATCCCCTTTGGTTTCCATATTTTCATCTCTAACAATATCCCAAGACTGTCTCACAGGATTCTTTTCATTATTGAAGAAAAGGTAGAAAACTATTCCATCTAATATTTTGCCTGAACTTTATGTCTTGAAAGGAGGATATGAGTGATTATTGGGATGGAGATTAGAATGATATTTATATGTAAGCTGTTCCACTAACTGCATGTTCTGGATTATAAATAATGTCTCTGAGTTCAAATATATGTGTTATATTAATTTTCAGAGCCTCATCTCTCTCTCTGGTGTTATTCCACTCCCAGTCTGTCCTGCCTAGCACTATTACTATATTTTTTCCACAATCAATTGAATGTGTACAAAATAAACATTAAAGAGTTGTTCATATATATAAAACTATTTTCATCATTGCCTTGTAATAAGTTTTTAGTCTAGTATTTAAGCCCCTTTTTAATATTCCTGACCCCCCACTCATTTGCTTCTACTCTATGGTCTGATAATGTAAAACACAAATTCTCATCAGGTTGTTGTCTCCATAGTCCCCTGACAATCCCTAACTTTTTATGTTCCTACCATATTGCATTTTGGAAACATTCTTCTCTCTTCTGGACCCTGTCCTTAATTCAAGACTCAGTTTATCTCCAAGCATTTCCATAAAGGCTTTCTCAAAAATGCCCCCAAATGGGCAAGGTTCTGTACTACTTGCTAATTTTGTAGAATGTGATGCTTATCCCAACAACTTATACATCAGCAAATATTTCTTTATGTATTTTATTTCTCTAAAATGTCCAAAATTAGCTTTTAGACTTTTTATATTAACACCTATAAGTCAGTAAACATAAATTTGACAAATGATGTTGGTGTTGGCAACAGGCATTTTCTAAAGAAATTGTCTGGAGCTTGGATACTTAAAATAAGAAAATAATCTTTGTATCCATTTAAGAGATTTTAAAGCTTGCATTATTACTATGACTTCACAGGAGTTAAGACAGAATATAAGTAGATTAAATAATTTTGGTGTCGTTATTTATTTATGATTTTTTCTGACATCCTAATCATAGTTTCCCTCTCTTCCATCTTTCCAGGCCCTCCCCATTCCCTCCACCCTATCTACCCCTCTACTGTTTCTCTTCAGACGCAGGTGAGCATCCCATGGATATCAGCCTGCCAAGCTGTGTCAAGTTGCAGTGAGACCAGGCACCTCCTCTTCTGTTAAGGCTAGATGAGACAATTCAGTAGTAGGAATGGGTCCCCAATGCAGACAACACAGTCAGAAACAGCCTTGGCTCTCACTGTTAGGAACGCCACATGAAGACCAGGTTACACAACTGTAACATAAATGAAGAGGGTGTAGGTCAGTACTATGAAGGCTCCCTGGTTATCGATTCCATTTCTATGGGCCCAGGTTAGTTGGTTCTGTGGGTTTTCTTGTTGTACCTTTGTCACTACTGAGTTCTACAATCCTTCTGTCTCTCTTTTTCAGGATTTCCCAAGATCTACTTAATTTTGGCTGTGGGTCTCTATATCTATTTTCATCATTTGGTGAAGTAGATTAAATTATACTCCTAAAACTACTCCAAATATTCTGAATGCAGTAGTCAGATAAAAGGTAGACCTTGAGTATTAGTGGTTTCTTTACTTCCCAATTAAATGCTTATTCAATTAAAACATAGAAATCATTGTCTGGTGTATAATATCAAGCATATAAAGGTGAGATGAAGTCAGGATTCTCAAAAACGTCATAAGCACACTTATGAGTAATAATGTAAGCCCTCCTTTGTGTAACACTCACTATCTTTGAGAAAGGGAGCTGTTACATACTTTGTCTTTTTGCCACATGGCCCTGAACACCAGCTTGAATTGGACTGAATGAATCTGGAGCAACTGAAAAGAGAAGGAACTTGAGCAAGGAGAGGCTATGACTTACGACAGTTGGGGTACTGTAATAGCATTTGTTTGACCCACTGGGTGGAATAAAACTATGTTGGCTTGCATCATTTTATGATGTATTTAATTAATAATATTCTAGTACATGTACAGTATATGTATACTTCATATATGCATAGAAAGTGACTTGCACTGTTAACCAAGACTTTGTATTCTTTTGAGAACTCAGACATAACTTGTTGATCTGAAAGTATTCTTCCTCATTATTCTGTAAGCAGGAAGAACTTAACTGTCATTTCTTCTTAATAGCTTGCTGTTTTGAAAACATAATAGGTGCATTGACAAAACAGTGTTCAAATATGCCTCAGGTTTAAAGAATGCCTTATGCTCCAAATGAATTTTTATGTTGCCTCATAGTATATTTTTCAAAATCCCAGTTGATATATGTACTTTGCTCATAGGTATTTAAAGAATTGTGGTTTTGTTACAAACAATAACATTCATGTTCTAGTGATTTACGTCTCATTCTCTACAAGGGAAGATATGAAATGATATGTTCACTTTCATAATATAATGCTGGGTTGATTAATCTTTATTGTTAACTTTATTGGTTTAGGAATCACCCAGAAGGTACATCTGATGATTTTTCCATGGAAGTTTAATTAAGGAAGGAAGAACCATTGTCAATGAGAGAAGCACCATACCAAGAACTGAGTGTTCAGACTGAATAAAATAGGGAAATCAACAAAGTACAGCATTCTTCTCTCTTTCCAAACAGTGAATATAGTATCACCAGACATCTCACCACAATACTAACCATATCATGATGAATTATATTCCCCTTAAACCATGAACCAAATAATCTTATCCTCTGTCCCTCCCTCCTTCCCTCTCTCCCTCCTCTCTCTCTCTCTCTGTTTTTTCTGTGTGTATCTCTGTGTGTCCCTGAGTTACTCTGTCTGTCTGTCTTTCTCTGTCTCTCTCTCTTTCTGCTGTATACATTAACATTAAGTGTTGTTGTCTTAGCTATAGGAGCCAATGATCTAAGTCTTTGATCTGTGTAGAGATGTTATAAAGGAGGCATTGCCTCATTTCCATTTGTTGAGAGCGAATCTGAGGCGCAAAGAGATTCAGGAGTTACTCTCCTGACAAATATAATGAAGGTGTAATGAAGCAGCTACATGACTTGTGAGACTGAGTGAAACATTAAAATGTGATATCCCTTATATGAAGAGCAGGGACATCCATTTTTAAATGGAAATTTAATCTCAATGTTAAATATAATAGCCGAATAGTACAATTTGTTTTTCCTAGTTTGTAAATATGTCTGTATTTTCTTCTTTAAAAAACAATATAAAACGCTGAAGAGTATTAATTCAAGTACCTTATTTTCAATTCTGTATATACACATAAATTTTGTCAAAACTCTGTATTAATGGAGAGAAGTGAGAGCTGAAAAAGAAAAAGGACACTCTTAACTACCCTGTATTTTCTTTATTATTTACACCATCTTTTTTGTTTATATTCTTTAATTTAGTTTGCCTTATCATACTAAAAAGTATAAAATTTATGATTGTTTTAGCAAAGAGCACATTACAATGTTGACCCAGTTGTTTGGGAAAAGTAACATTTTTTGTGATTGGCTAGTGTGGGGAAACAGTTGAAGAAAGGATATGATAGAGTTCCCCGACCATCACATTTCTTAAAACAGTCCTACTTTTTCTATTCCTGACAAATTCTACATCATACAGAAACTGTCACCATTAGGCTCAGATACAACACATTTCATTAACACTTCATGCCTCTCTGTATCTATACACTGTGTTCATTGGAATTCTTCATTCATGGACCATGTGGATTCCATATATAAACAAAGCATCCTAAGATAATCCATTTGTGAAATGGCATACTTCTTCTATTTATGCAAAGGTGCTGCTGTCTCATCACCAGAAAAACACAAATTCAGTAATAAAGTGATTTAGGAGTTCAAAATATCAACAGGAAAGTAGACAACTCAGTAAGGAATGCTCCTGAGCTAGGAACTTGTCCATCCTCAGGACAGCACAGAAGCCCTGCTGTGGGGAGCAGCTCTGATCTCAGTGCATTTCTTCTGACTGGTGTTCGTAACTGTGACTGAGAGGTGAGACCATGCTAGTTATGCTCCAATAATTTTATATGCTTGAACATAAGCATATCCTGAGGTGATCTCGCTGTGGGTGAGTCTGGTGAATGTGTTTCTCTTGTTAACAATTGATAGAGAAGCACTGAGATACCTCCAGGTGCTTGGTTTCCTACTTTGAAATTTCTAGCTGGTTTCTAAGCAGATAAATGCATTGAAACCATTGGAAACTGACAACAGATGTCTTTTGTAATTAATCTGCAAGTGGAAACTTCTAGAACCAAGAAAGACTAACATTACTTTAATTAGTAAACATTTTTAGAACAGTTTTTGGCTTATAAAAACATATAAGGGAAATCAGAACATTCCCATCCACCTTGTTGCCAAATCTACATACAACATTCCCCATCATGGGCATTCTATTTAAAGTAGTACATTTGTTACAATCAATGGTGTCACAATGGCACATGATTATTTCCCTTAATGGTAGTATATATCTAGACTCACTCCCTGTATTGCATTTTCTATAGATTTGACAAATGTGCAGTGGTATAATATATTCACTATATTAAATAATGCTGGGTTGTTTAGTTTTTATTATTAACTTTACAGGTTTAGGAATCACTCAGAAGGTACATCTGATGCTTTTTCCAGGAAAAAAATAACTAAGAAAAGGAGAACCATTGTGCATGAGAATAGCATCATGCCATAGGCTGAGTGTCCAGTATAGCATTCTTCTCTCTTTCCTGACAGTGAATGCATTATAACCAGACACCTCAGCACAATGCTCAGCATACTGTGATGAATTATATTCCCCTTAAACCATGAACCAGATAAACATTTTCTTTCTTAAGTTGTTCTTGCCAGATATTTGATCACAATAACCAATAAGCAAAATAATAGAGAAAACTGATATTGAGTTGTGAGAGTCCACTTCTCGTGAGAAAACTGGTTGTGTAGTTCATAAGCTTTGAGAACTGAATTGTCCAAGAAATGGAAGAAAGTGAAGAGTGGGGGATCCAAAGCCTGCTATAAACATTAGTTAGTGAGGCCTTACGGCAAGAATTTGGAGGGCCAGAATGCTGAGAGAAATGGAAAGAGTCGATGCAAAAAATTTTAAAGGGAAATGGGAACTCTTTAGTACACTGGACTAAACACTCATGCTTTAGGAGTAAATTCTGGTCCCACTGCCACAGGCTTCATAAACTGCCCACATCATTTAGCAGTCACCCACATTCAGAGGTTATAGTTTAGTCCCATGGAGGTTTCCCAACTGCCATTTCAGAGTCAACGTACTTGGGTCACCTGTTTACATGATTTTCCTCAATATGATCTTGACCTCTTTGCTCCTTTCTCTCTTCACCTGAACTGGGACCTTGACCCAGGGCTTAGCTATGGATCTCTGCATCTGCTTCCATCAGTTGCTGGATGAAGGTTCTATAATGACAAATAGGGTGGTCATCAATTTGATTATGGGAGAAGTTTAGGCACCCTCACTACTTCTTGGAGTCTTAGCTGGGTCAATTTGTGGGTTCTTGGTTCTATCCCTAGTACCAGGTTTCTTTCTAACCACATAATGGCTCCTCTATCAAGATATCTCTTTAGTCTTTCTCTCTCTCTTTCCCTCCCCCAAATCAACCATCTCATTCCCTCATGTTTTCTCCCCACCACCCCTTACCTCCAGACTATGGTGTGAATTTACTCAGGAGATCTCTATGTCCTCAGAGGATCCATGGATGCCTCTCTTAGATTCCTCCTTGTTACCTAGCTGCTCAGGGGTTATCCTTTATTTTACATCTAAAATCCATTTATGAGTAAGTACATATCATGTTTGTCTCTGTAGGCCAGCCTTGTCAAGTTACCTTTTTATATCGGGGTTTCTCATCTGGGGTTGTTATCACCTTTCCTTCCAGCACTAAACAAAGTTTCAATGTTTCTACGCACCCAAATGTAGTTATCTGCTCACTTTCTGAAGACCCTCTGATTTGCTTTTAAGTTTTGGTAGTTGTGAATAATCCACATGAAGGTCCTTGTATGGATGTGAATAACAACTCATTTAGGTAAATACCAGAGTATGACTGCATGAGCTTCTATAAAACTATCTGCTCCCAATTTTCTAAATTGAGGATCTGTGGTTCTCTGCATCTAATTACATGCCTTTTAGTTTTTCAGTTTTCCTTGAACCTTCTCTTTACTGCTACTCTAAGAATTATGGTTCTCTCAATTTGTTCAGTTTATTATTTATTAGGAAGTAGTAGTGGTATCTTCTAAGATCCTTATTACAAATTAGAAATGCTAATTTATTACATTTTGGTGAAACAAACAACTAGACACATAGATACTTAAATACTTTGGCAACAATAGCTACTAAGATAATAATTTTATATAAAAATCATTTCTAAGTAACAGTATTTTATATATATCAGAGAGTGTATTAGGAGATATTTGGGAAGTATTTTCCCCAAGTAAAACTAGTTCTTAAATGTAGACATTTGATTAGAAGAAAAATAAAATCTTGTCTTTTCTACTAAAAATAATCTTTCTGCTTTTTTCTTTTGTTTTAATATCACAAAGCTAGTGTTTGAGTCTCTGTTCATGGTTCTCATTCACATTTTTTTTTTTAAAAAAAAAAAAAAAGGACTGTGGATGCCATAAACTTAGTGCAGAACATATTCATATGGATGTTTCTCTTGGCAAAGGAGTATGGTATATGTAAGGGCAAAGCTGTCTTATTGTTATAGTCATTGTAGCTAGGATCAAATCCTTGGTAGCAGCAGCAGCATGTGGCACAGCTTGACCTTTCAGATCAGGCAGATTAAGAATATTATATTTTCCCCCAGTCAATGCATGGCCCACGGTTAATGATTACTTAAAGCCTAAATCCCCCAGCTGATTTTCTGTCATTTGGAAATGATCAGAGCCCATGTCCAGCAAAATCTGGCAGTGACATTTTGGCAAGCTCTTTCAACAGCAGATGCTTTCAGAGAGAGTGGGTGGAGACAGAAGGCAAGAGTAGCCTGTGATTCAGGTAGAAATTGTTTTCTTTGCAGTTCAACTCTATATCCTTGTTCTTTGAAATGATGTGTTGACATTAGTGTGGTAATGAACTACATATCATACCAGTGCCTGTTTTCTTTTTCCAGATGCACAATTGAGAATTCTATTCCCAATGAAAAGCAGAATTAATTTTCAGAAGTACATTCAAATATGTCAAGTACTTTAAGAAATACATTTCTTTGTTTAATATTTGTCAAGGTAACTTTCACGGGTCACTATGAAAGAAAATATGATTGTTCATTTTTCTTAATCTTAGGCAGTAACCAAAGATTAGAATCAAATCATGCTGGGACCAGGCATGATATCCCTCCTTTTCAGCAGGCCTTGATTCAGTTAATATAGCTGTTGGTTATTGCCAAGGTACAAATACCACTATTATTCCTTTAGGCACATCTTGCCATGTCGGTCACTGTTGTGGTTCATATGCTTCACAAGTGGGTAGGGCCATTGTTTTCCCACTTAGCAGTGTGTGTATCACTCCCTGGTACTACGAAAGCTAGAGCTCAGTAGCTTGAAGGTCAGTTCCAGCTCAAGTCTTCCTAGTCCTATGTCTAAGTCTGCAGTAGCTTCAGCAACAGGAATTCACCTTCAACTACTGGGAGATCGCTACAGTATCAGTAACCTACATTGTTTTGAGAGTCTCTAGGAATTACTTGGCCAACAATTGGAAAGGAGGCATGGTTATCATGGTCAGCAATGACATCAATAAAGAGAAAATGTATTTCCCTCTCCCAGAAGCTCAGGGAATCCCTAGGAAATTGGGCCAGGGGAGCAGAAAGATTGTAGGACCTACAGGGGATGGAGGAAACCAAAATATGGCACACTGAAACATCTAAGAAGGGCTCCTATAATCTAAAGTGGCAAGCATGGGGCTTGCAGGGTTCCTGCCTGCACCAGGTCCTCTGAGTTCATGTTGTGGGCTGCTAGCCTGGTGTTTTTTTGTGGTACTCTTAACTGTGGGAGTTGGTATATCTCTGACTCTTTAGCCTGCTCTTGGAAATCTTTCTCCCATTGGATTGCCTTGTACTGCCTCAACATGAGGGCTTTTGCCTTATCTTGTATTTGTTTGATTTGGATTAGTTTGGTTGTTGTTTTTCAGATGGGATATAGATGGGGAGCAGATTTAGGAAAGAGAGAGGTGGGGGGCAGCTAGGAGTAGAGGAGAAGCTGTAATCAGAATGCATTGTATGAGAGCATAATCTATTTTCATTTTTAAAAAGACTCCATTTTTCTTTTATTCTGTAGTTTATTTCGAATTATCTGTAACCTCCTCCCATAGACCTGATTCTTCTTGCCACTTATTATACATCAAGACCAATTTTTCTATTTTCATGTTTTTGGTTCCATCTAATTCCTTAGTACACTTTTCAGGTAAAGTTTGCTTATTAAACATTTAGAAATTATCTAACAGATGCCATATAGTCTTGTGAAGTTTCAATGTGTAAAAACTATACAGCTCTGAATGCTAAAGTCATAACTGCAAGAAGTTAAGAATCCAGAATATGTCTCTCCTCCCAGTTTTATAATATCCTCTTTGAAAATATATTCAGGTATATTGGCTGACTTTCCCTGGGAAGATATCCCCAAGTGTCTATTCTGTTGGAAGTGATAGTTCTTCTAGAGGTTGTGGAGTTCACATGGCAGTGTGAGTAGCTGGTAGAGCATCACTGATACACTCTGTTCCTCATGACCATGATAGGATTTAACCAAAACTGAACACAGGGCAAAGCCCAAGACCACCAAGAACTCCCCTCAGTGAACAACATCCAATGAGTTTGTCATGTGTAACTAACCAGAGATACAGCAGGTCAAAAAGGCTTCAATATGATTGATCAGAACAAGGAAGGCTTGAATGATATGCTTGCCTCACTGGGGGAAAATCCAATGGCTGAAAATCTGGATGCCATGATGTATGATGCTCCAGGCCTCATCAATTTCATCATCTACCTTGCTGTGTTAGTGAGAAGATGAATGGTATGGATCCTAAAGGTCTCATCAGAAAGGTTTTTCTGGCTTCGATGAAGATGCTAACACATCTTCCAGGAAGGATACGAAAGAGAGCTGCTGACAACACACAGGATTTGTTTATAGATGGGGCTGTTGAGTTGTACAAGAGCTGATGATAAAGAGGTGAAATCAACTACACTGAGGTCTCAAACATCCTTAAACTAGCGCCAAGAGGGAAGAATGACTGAAACGACCTTCAAATTCTAGTCAAATGATTTTTATGGCCACTGGGATATTTCTGAGGTCTTTCACTGGGAGCTTATTGCATGCCCTTAACATTACTGTCTTTTACCTTTTTTGTTTTGTAGTTATTCTTAGCCATTTGGGAAAATGCATATCTTTACAACCCGATTGAAGCTGTGACTTGTCATCATTTCGGAAAGTAACATAATTTAACTTATATCTAGCCATGGACCCCCCCACACACACAGATAAATGCACTGCAAACAGAGTTAATACGGTTTTTTTTTTTCAGAGAAAATTATTCCATCTTTTTTGTTGTTCTGAAAGATAGTTACCCTTCAATTAAATCAATCGAGTAACTTCTCCCATTTAAGCTCTGTTTCTAATACTTCAGTCATCTTTGTACCATATGCTATATTCTAAAACTGGACTTTTGACTTTTCATTTTATAAATTTATTCTTATTTATTTCTTATTAACACATGCAGTTTCCAACAAATCACTCTCCTAGTTGCTTTTTGATGTGTTTCTTTTTCAATTATTTTTTAAGAGGACATTATATAACATGAAAATGTAGTATTTAATAACACAGTCTTTTAATTATATGAGAAACAAAGCTAGATATTGTGATTTCTAATTTAAATTTAATAATTTTTCATGTGTAATGGCCAAAAATATAGTTCAAATGGTCTATGAACTTGGAGACTTTTTTGTGAGAAATGAGAAAAAGTCAGGCAGGTTTGAACTGCAGAATATAAATTGACATGTTGCACCTTGCCCTCTGGGGTGACACTTCAGTTGTACATTGGCAAATAGTATGTGAGTCACAGTGCTTTCTCTTGGCTCAGAGCTCTTTGGAACCTGTGGGTCTTATTTTACATCAGGAGCTGCTGGATTTCACACCTCCATTTGTCACCCTTCTAGATCTTTCCTCTTGAGCTTATTAGCACTATCCAGTAGCTATCTTCAAGATACACTTCCAGGAGAAATAAAAGTTCTGTGTAAGGAGCAAAAAGGTTTCTAATTCCCATATGTCGGCACTTCAGGTCAGGCCCATTGCCAGTGACTAATAGCATTTAAACAATAGTTCATTCAGGTGAGATGATTCACCAGATGTTATTATTCAAAAGTGAGAAGAAAATAGGCTTGTTTTATATCTCAAATAATACCAAAGCATACAGAAAATGAAATTAGAGGTCCAGTTCTTCATCCAAGTTACATGTAGGTAGCATAGCATGACAATGAATTTCTTCATGACCTTTCTACATCTCTGTTTTTTCTTGTATGTAAAATTAAGAGAATATTACCCATCTTATCTGCTCCTTGTGAAGATAGAGTCATTCTCACGTTACAGGGAACTGTGTGTATTCAGTATGTATGTCATCAACATTCCAGCTTAGAAACATAAAGATATAAGTGTATAAATGGAGAAAGGCAACAAAAAAGAACCAAAGTTATTCACTTAATTTCTCATCCTGCACTTACATTTGGGAGAAATGAGCTATTTCTAATGTATTTGACTGCCTTTTAACTGAGGATGTGAAATAAAAATTCATTTCACAGTTTCTAGTTTGTCTAACAAATTTTAGCATCATAGAAATTTTCATATTCAAGATCTAGAGCTAGCATTTTTGTGTGTGTGTATGTGTGTGTGTGTGTGTGTGTGTGTGTGTGTGTGTGTGTGTATGTAAACTCCGTAGATACACATGCACTCCTGGCTTAAAATCTAAATCTGTGACATCTAGAAATAAAAATGTAATCTTATTCTTAGACCTCAAACACATTTGGATTATGATGAAGAAAAGCAGATTAATTATTGTAAAATACTCATATCATAATAAAGTGTGTTACTTTATGATTCCTTCCTCAGTAGCAAGCCACCAGCCAAGATCACCAAAGTGACCTGATTGACTAAGTTTTTACAGGAAGGCATCAGTCAAGTTCAAGTTTCAGCTCTGTATGGTTAGTGGGAAAGTACATTTGTCTTGTTCTTTTAACTTCTCTGTATCTACATTACTATACTAAACAGTATCTACCTGTGAAGTCTAGAGTCATAAATAAGTATATATTAACAAAAATAAATAAAACACATGTAATCCTTAAAGCCAAACATTGATATTATCCATAGCATAGAACCTTTACTAATCAGTTAGTCAATATGAATGGCACCTTCATGTAGATAAAAGCTATGTGATCTTATCTCATTTCTCTAAAAGCTCCCAAGACTGATTCCTTATATCTGTTTAATTCCACACATTTGTGTTACATTTGTGTTTGTGTCCTCTGGTGTGTCCAGCATGGTGGCGTGCAACAAATAAAAAGGTTTTGGAGTTGTGGAATTGGGAAGGTCATAGTGTGAAACCATAAACATTGGCCCTAACCCATAACTAAATACTATTTAATTACAGAATGAGAAATTTAATGCATGATTTCTTTTTCTTACAGTGTTTGAAAATATACTATGAAACAAACATTGAAGTGAGTAAACAATGGAAGGAATTTTTGAATAGATGGATGTTCTCTATGTGTGAACACAGCTTCAGAAAAAAATATACTTAATTATCTGACGGGAAAGGTCATTGTAAGATAGTAGACCTCAGAGACAGTACAGAGAGAGGTTCACACTATTGAGAAATCAGTGTGATAAGGACCCTTGCAAAGGTTAAGGCTCTCAAGAAACTATTTGAAATTACGCTTAGTTGGAGAAACATTTGATAGTGTGATGTTTTTAGGTGATATGTTGTCTGTGAGGGCATAGGCAAAATTCATAAGAAAAATATACTTCTGATGTAATGCCCCTAAATCTTACATGCTTTTCTTTGTCCCTTAAAGAAATATAAAAATGTATGGCTAAAGACAAAAGGTCTATGTTATTTAGTGGTAACCTGAAGCTTCCTTTATCTCTGTGTGGGATATAAAGAGGGTAATTTCATCATACAGATTGCTGCCAACTGAAGCCTTGCTGTCTGGCATAGGACAGAGACAACAATGTCTCTGACACTGTAAATTGGCACTGGTCAGTAGAAGTTATAAAACATTTAGACCGTGTTTAAAACTCAGATAGCTGGCTTTGTTTTATGAGTATGTGATATGCAAGACATGCAGCTCTTGTATTTAATAAAATACTGTTCCTATTGACTGTGCCTGCTGCCAATAAATAGACTTGGCCTATTTGCCTCTTCAAAGAGACCTTAGCAATAGAAGGGTACCTTAACTATCCATGCCCTTCAGAGAAGCATCCAGATGAACTGATAGAATGATGCAAGATTGTAAAGTATGGTTATTTGAGGACTATGTAGAAAAACTACAGTCATCTTTACTTCTCCAGAGCTCCGTTCAGGATCATCTGAACTTGGTGGTGAGTCTGCTTTGCACACTGGCTTATTCCTGGATCCACTTCTGTTTGCTTTATTTGATTCCTTAGTTTAATTGCTTCACATCAAATGATGTTAGCTGGGAGAAACAAATATAAAAAGTGTGCAATTGACTAACTTAAATACGGCATTTCTTAGCAACATGAGAGAGGATTCATAGGAAGCAGTAATCAGGAAATAACAGAAAATTGTAGATATTATGATTTATTTTTGGGACATTCTCCTCAGGACAAGTAGATTGTGGAAAGAGCTAAAGAAGATAGACTGACTGGGTATCAAAAACTGAGGGAGGAGGTGAGAGTGACTTCAAAGTTACACAGATGACAGCAGACTATAGCCAGTCACCTATAGTGGTGGATGTAAACATGTCAGATAGAACAAAAAAGGTAGCACAAGAGTGTTTAGAGCAAAGATGGCATTGTTTTAGTAAATTCTAATGGAGCCAGCGTGAAAGATGGATTTTGGGAGGAAATGGAAAAGCAGAGAATGGCACTGGTAAGCTATTATGCCAGTCATGACATTATGCCATGATGAATGCTGGTATAAAAGCAGACGTGTGTGTGTGTGTGTGTGTGTGTGGTGTACTCTCACATCCCTCTTTGAGAAAGTGAATGTATATATGAGACCCTATCCTGTATCACCCAGACAAAAGCTGTCAGAACTAGAGTTTTAAAACTGGTTTGCGTAAATTAATCCAGTTCTCAAAGTTCTTAAAACCATTACTGCATATCTACCAGAAGAACTGAATTTCAAAAGTTTCATGTTATTAGTAAATAGTGAAGTGCATTTTTTTCAATCTCCGTCTATGATTTCTTAGATGCTAGCATGTGTTTAAGCAAGGCTGTCCCTAAGTTGCTATGTCACATGGATAGAGAAATCCATGAAGAGTAAGATATTAAAAATTAAATTTCTAATCAAAATCAGTTACATTCTTTCCTAGTAACTCTTGTAAATTTTTTTTCTCTCTGGGGAGAATGGACAACAATCTATTCTCTCCAGATAGGGCACTGGTAACAGACCAAAGAAACAATCCCATCCAATTGGTCCAATTTAGTGACCAATGGGTTTATTGGGGATTACTTACAGGAATATGAGTAATTACAGGAGCATGGGTGAGTTGGAGCAACTAAGTCACTGAATAGCCCATTTAACATAGGTAAAACTCATAAAAGTTATATACTTTGGAGGCCCCAGCATAATCTTCAATCAGGTCAGCTGATTGGCCTCCACATCCCAGGAATTGGTATTAACTAATGTAATGCTGGTCAGGTGTCCTTTATGCTACAGTAGCTTGAAAAGACTTTTGAGTTTGTTTATTTCCAACATCTTCAAATGTTGTTTTCTCCAATCTTAAGGAGCTTCCTTTCAGAAAGAAATGTTTTATTTCAAAGAAAAAAAGTAGCTATGCACTGTCTAGTAGTATGTATGAACATCTTTTTGACAGCTACTTTCAGAAGTTTCATCATTTCTATCTCAAAAGCTGAATTCCTAAAGAGAATTCACTGACTTTAGCATGATAAAGTTTTTGTGTCGTTGACGAAAATGCAGTCTGCTCTCAAAACTGTATGAATTATATACTCTGGTAGTCAGTTGTCAGTAGAAAAGCAACATTATAAATGATCAATGGTGCACCTGGTCAATCATGGAAACAGAAATGACTCAACTCCCTCAGTAGAACTGCAATAAGACTGAAATAAAGATTTACCCAAAATAATAATTGTATATCATCCAGTTCATAGTTATATCTACAAAAAGACACCAAAAATATCTTATAATATACCTACATTTAGAAGAACAATATTTAGACAATAAAGAAATTTATTGAGTGATAATAAAACTATTTAAAGTTGTTGATAAGAGGCTTCTAAACAATTCATTCAGATTTTTTTTAGCTGCCCAATAAAAAGATAATATCTCTAGAGAGGCCTATTCATATTTTTCTTCAGTTCAAATAATGTTGTATTTATATACTCCACATATATTTCATTATTAAATAATTTAATACAAAACCAATAAATTCTACTTTTTAACCTATAAACTATGCTATCAAAATCTGAGAGAGTTCTGTAAGTTCGACATAGGTATTTATCTAGCAGGATTTTTGATTCCATCCCATGAAAATAAAACTGCCTGGTCAAAAGTAATATATGTCTTAGCACCTACCACTTTTGATTCTCTTCATATGCAGAAATAATTTGGGGGAGGGCACAGAAAGAGCTACTACTTCATGGTTATATCACATACAAATAATTTGCTAATATGGTTTAGAAAATCCTAAGTCAGGACAGAGTCATCCAAAAGAAGTACAGGTCTAATTTTGGGGTGTGTGTGTGTGTGTGTGTGTGTGAGAGAGAGAGAGAGAGAGAGAGAGAGAGAGAGAGAGAGAGAGAGAGAGAGAGACTGTGGCTCAAACATTTTCAGATGAATTTCTAATAAATTCAATTTTTAGAGTATCACAATAGTCAATAGATCTTTAACAGTATCATTGAAATGACAAGTCAATTGTGTAGAATAATCATATCAAGTAAAATATCAAGCAGGTTAGCAAAAATTCCATTTTATATAACGTAAGTCCAATGTGCTTTTATACTTAACAAAAAACCTCAGTTTTATGAAGTCATTTGGTTCATGTTTGGGTTTTCTGACCTCATATGATGGCTATATATTATTTGTGAAGCCAATATCTATCAGTGGTACTGACATGACATTTGGGACTTATGGACGGTTATGGTTTTCCTTTGGTAATCACACATAATCAAAATATAGTTGGATCCTTTTTAGCATTAAGCTTTCAATTTTTCAATTTTAGTCCATTCTTTTTGGAAAACTTTCTTAACTACCTATATATATATATATATATATATATAGTGTATATATACTGTATAGACATACAAACAAATTTACATATATGCACATATACATAAGTAGGCTCTATTCTGTTTTTTTTGTGATAGCTGTACTAATTTTTACTTGCACATCAGCAATGTGTGTGTGTGTGTGTGTGTGTGTGTGTGTGGTGTGTATTGGCTCAAAACATTCTTGGCAGCCCTCTTTATTTTTTGTCTTTCTGTTACTCTAGTTATTTTGTTTGCTGTACTGTGTCTTGAACCCAGGACCTGTTCATGCTAGGCAAGTAGTATAGCATTAAATTACATTGATCACTTATGGAAAATAGTTTTATAATCCTTCTAACTGAAATGAGATGGGATCTTGTGGTTTCTGACATTAAGAAATCTTTTCTTAGGGGTAGAGAGATTGCTCAGTGGTTAAGATCACTGGCGGCTCTTCCAGAGGACCTGAGTTCAATTCTTAGCACCCACATGGCAGCTCACAAACTGTCTGTAAATACTGTTTCAGGGGATCTGACACCTTTACACCAGTGCACATAAACTAAACTTCAAAAGAAATTTTAAAAATCTTTTATTTACATTTCAGCATTCTAGTAGCCAATTTCCATATGACTTATCATATGATTACATAATCTCATTTCTAGCTTTTTGCGGTATGTAGAGGTTATTTATCTAATTATCCCAAGCTTCTCAAAGACAGAGATAACAAATACCCTCTGTTGGTTTCATAATTCTTCTTAGTAGTAGTTTTTAAATTTTTTAATGATTTTGGTGAATTTTATACTTGCCATGATATCTAAATTAACCCTGACCTCTCCCTTTCCCAAGACAACTCTATTTGCCCTACTCTGAAATTCATGTTTTATTCTTAATAAATATATACATGCATGTATATGTTTATACATGTACATACATATAAACATACAACCTACTGAGTTCATTTCGTTTTACTCATACATGTAAATTTGATGACTTAGAGACATCTATGTGTGAGTTTGTCTTTGGAGACATCTGATTCTCCCTTCTTCGGCAGCCATTGACTCCTTGTAGCTCTCCATCTAGGGTTAAGGCCATGTAGAATTTTCTGTCTTCATTGGCATGCCAACTGTTACTGTCATTATGCTGGTCTTGTTCAGACAACCATATTGTTGAGTGTTCACGGGCTCATTTCTCTATCATGGCTAGACATACATCTTGGATGCAATCTATCAACAGTCATTCTGGGTCTCTGGCTTTAGAGGCTTTCCTCCCCCACTTCCGAGATTTTCTTTGAGCATTACATTTCAGAATCTCCTTGCAGATATGTCAGATGAAACAAATATTTGCAGGTTAAAAGACTAACATTGTTATTTAGGGAGATGAAAGCTCCTATAACAGTGAGTTGAATGGCATCTTCAGGAAAGATTATAAAATTTCTTCTACTGTTTTTCAAGGAGTTGATACTTAACAGTACTGACCATAAGCTGACACATATGGTCTTTCTTAAAGCTGAAATGAGCATTATATAATCCTCTCTAAGATTCCTTGAGAAAAGTATATACAACTACATTAAATCTCTAGTTTTTTTTTCTATTTCCAAATTTTTGAAATGTATGCATATCTTCATTCTCAATCCTGTGATTTCAAAAACCACAGAAAAAAATAAGGGGACTGCATCTTCTCTCCAAAGATTAGTTATTTCTAGTGCAGGATATTGCCTATATTGAAATGTCAGTTCTTCTTTCCTCTTTTTTATTAAAACAAATTCTACAGAGTTAAAAAGTATTATAGTAGCATTAAAATATTACAATTTTTGCATTATGGTAGTGACTCTTGCTGTTCATGACATTGACAAATTGTTTCTAGGACATCATCAGTGCATACTACAATTTGCCTTGCTATAATTAAATATATATGTGGTTAAGAAAGCGACTTCCATTTGACCACAGCATGAGTGTGTGCCCAGTGGCCTGAGGGCATCTCCCTCTCTTTCTCCCTTGATCTCTCCTCTCTTCTTCTCTCTGGAGTCTAGATTTCTCCTACTTATTCTCTCTGCTTGCCAGTCCAGCCCATATCTTTCCTGCCTAGCCAGTGACAATTCAGCTTTTTATTAGAGAATTCAGGTGCCTTAAGCAGGCAAGGTGAAACAGCAGTGCATCTTTACATAATTAGTCTGGGCTGGTGTCTTTGGTCTCTTGGAGTCTGTACATCTGCACATCTGTCCAGGCTCTTCCGGCTTACAAAGTCTCAATTGAGAAGTCAGGTGTAATTTTAATAGGTCTGTCTTTTTGGTACCTGATCTTTTTCCCTTGCAATTTTAAGATTCTTTGATTTGTATGTTGTGTTTTCGATTATTATGAGGAGAGGAGACTTTCTTTTCTGGTCCAATCTGTTTGTTGTTCTTTATCCTTTTTATAACTTTATGAGCCTCTTCTTTTTGAGGTGAGAAAAAAATTTCTTCTATGATTTTGTTGAAAATATTTTCTGTGCTTTTGAGCTGGAATTCTCCTTTCTCTATTCCTATTATTCTTAGGTTTGGTCTTTTCTGGATGGTTATGAGACATATCCTGCTTCTTATTGATTATGTCCTTATGCTAGTGTCTACTCATCTCCTTTGGGTGATTATAGGTCTAGGTGTTTATCTTTACTAAGTGGGTGTCTTGTTCCCAGGTTTTTGTTTACTCCCTGGATATTCAGAGAGTGTGTTGCCTTTTTGATTAACCTGTGTGGCTGTTGTGTCCACAGGGAATGCCTGTTGGAGGCTTCAGTGTATCAATGAGTGTGGGGAAGTAGGTCAGGATGGGAATGGTGGTATCAAAGGAGGCATCGGCAGAAGGTAAAGGAGGCTGAAGCAGGTGTGTTGTAGTGCTAGCCTGAGAACCTGAGTCTAGGTAAAAAGTGAGCCTCTCTGTACTTTCTTACTGGATTTAAAGGTGAGGATGAGGAAAGACTTTATTTCTTTAAGGGTCTGGCCACAGGGAGTTTAATTATGCTCCAGTAAGTAAATGAGCAGCATGAATGGGCATTTTTGTAAATGGGGAAATCATAAGAGTAGGCATGATTCTGAGGGGTCTGATATTTGAGTTTGGTGGGGTGCATGATGTAAAAACACCAAACAATATACATAAAGAAAAAAAGAGAAAAGAAATATTATGATTAATATCAGGATTTCACTGGCTTTGTAAGTTTTAAAGACTTTGTTTATTTTTTTAAGTTTTATAGAGTTATATGATAAGTATTTGTCTTGGTTTTTTAAGTTACAGTAGAATTCTGTAGTAAGCCCATATTTTCTTGTGTTGTTTTCTGTTTTTTATTTTTACTATGAAGTATTTTATTAGTATTTCAAGCAGGTTACAAAGTATGCATTTGTTAAAAACCATTCATTGAATTTAGGTTTAATTTTGCTATCTAAAAACCCACCCGTTTTTTCAGAATCTTCACTTTATCAAAACAAATTAATAGTGCATGTTCTTATAGTTTTCTGGAAATTCATTCATATCTGGTAAAATGTTTGCATTTCAGTTTGTAGATTTATTGAAGTAGGTCTTTCCATTTTTGTTTAATTTGATTAAGAATTTGCCAATTGTGTTTTATCCTTAAATAATTAATTAATTTATTTATTAAAAGACATTTGAAAATCATAGGTTTAAACTATTGTAAAGACAGATTTACAAAAAACACAAAGTTTAAAAGCAGCTTCAAATGTTTGCTAGTTTTGTTTTTGCCAATTGGACATAAGCTTGTGTCACCTGAGAAAAAGCACATCTCCGTCACAGCCTATTGATAAATCTGTGGAACTACTCTCTTGATTACTGATCAATGGAGGAGGCCCTAGCCCATTGACTGTGGTGCTATTTCTGAACACCTGGGGTTTATAATAAAACAGGCAAAAAAGCCTTGAGGAACAAGCCAGTAAGTAGTCTTCCTCCACATCCACTGAATCAACCCTGCCTCCATGTTCTCAGCCTGCTTAACTTCCTGTCTTGCCTTCCCTCTGTGAGAGACTGTGATTAGGAAATTCAAGTCAAATAAACCTTTACATGTTGATTTTGGTCATGATATTTATCATTGCAACCAAAATCAAAATAGAATAAATATCATATAATAATGATAATTAATAATAATAATAAGCTGTGTTTAGTTAGTTGGTTTTTTGTCCATCTTGAAAGTTTTCTTAAATAAGTTCTATATACTTATAGAAGTTTACATCAGATCTGCTATCTATGAACACTTCTTTGCTTTAGTTCTTGCAATTCTTATCTGTGAACTTTCCTTTCTATTCATTAACTAGTAAAATATAATGAATTAAGTATAAAATTTCATGCACTATAGCAGTCTTCAACAGTGGCATAGTAGGATTCAGTTGTGACCTTCGGTTGTGCTAGTCTAACTTATTTTTTTTTTCCAGACAGGTTTTTTTTGTGTAGCCTTGGCTGTCCTGCAACTTGTTCTGGCTTCAAACTCAGAGAACTACTTCCCTCTATCTCCTGAGTGCTGGGATTAAAGGCATGCACTACCACCTCCTTGCCATCTGGATATTTAAATAATGCTAGAGGTAAATAAAAGTGTTATGGTTTGCTTAATGTCATCTTTTAAGAGTCATAAGTAAGTAAGTTCATTGTTTTAAGTAATTTCTCATCTCATAAAGACATAGCATATTACATTTACATTATCTCTAATATGAGATGCATACAAAATATAGAAAACAGCTAATTCCTATAAAGTAATCATACATTTTATATATTTCCACTACAAAAAGAGTTCCAGAAGAAATTTTCTTCTTCATTATTTTTCTAAATCAGAGCACAGGATGGTAGGAGGAAATAGAGCCATTAACTCTCTGGTACAGTAAAATTTTAAAGGAGCACTGTCTTTTTAAGGGGGCACTGTCTTTTAAAGGGAGCACTGTCTTTTTAAAGAAATAATTTCTCCCTTACACATCATATCCATCCCTGGTGCTTCCACCTGAATTTTTCTTTTTTCTGTTTAACAAAAGAATATTTATCAGTTCCACAGCTGATTATTAAAGTATTTCATTGTATTATTTCCAAAGAATTTTGACTGCAGTATGACAAACATAAAAAGATTTTATTCAAAGGAGAAAAATGAATTCTCTTGGCACAAAAACATGGTACTTGTATACAAATTGTTCATTTGAATCACAAAACCCATAAATATAGGCTGGGTAACATATTTGCACACCAACCAAAATATAATCTAAAACTATATTATCATACATTAATTGCTTCATTTAGTGTTTAATTCTTAATTCTTAATTCATAGTGCTCCAGAACACCACATTAAATTTTGTATGTAATAAAATATATGCATTTATAATGTGTAGCTATATTAAATAGGTACCCTACTCGGAAAAGCAAATTAGGCAAAATCCATTATTTATTTTTATACTGGAAGAATGGGGAAGTCTGGCAAGGGAGTAAGCTGTCAAGTATATAACTCAGGCTAAATTACTGTTGAGGTCCTTTTGTTTACATGACAATGGTACTCCCTCTCTACAATAATTCAGAACAGTTTTTCCATTTTCAGGATTATTATTCAAGACATACACAAGCTTCAAAACTAGTGTGCCCTGTCACTCAACATATTTTCATCTTTCAGTTTACAAATAGAGAGAATGAAATGTAAGGTTAGAATCCATACTCTCAGATAGACTGATTCTTTTAGAATAGCTTCTGATGGATGACTTCGGTGTCCAGTATGTCTTTTATATTTTATGAGTTTATTATCTTATTTATACATTGTACTGGTCAGTTTTATGTTCATTTGACACAAACTAGAGTCATTTGAGAAGAGGGACTCTCAATTGAAAAAAAAAAAAAACACCCTAATAAGATTTTCCTGTAAGCAAATCTGCAGTGAACTTTCTTGATTGATGATTGATGTGGTAGAGCTCTGCTCGCTCTGGCAGTGCCAACCCTGGGCATGTGGTCCTGGGTGCTCTAAGTTGGCCTCTGCACCTCCAGGATCCTGGCCTGACTGCCTTCCATAGTAGACTTATGAGACCTGGGTGTTGTAAACTGAAATAAACCCTTTTTCCCCCAAGTTACTTTTGGCTATGGTATTTATCACAGCAAACAGAACCCTGAGCAAGACACTCTCGGCACAGCACATTTATTGAGCTAGCAAAGCAGAGTCATACATGTACCATTCATCTTCTTTTTTTCTTTTTCAATCAGATAGACCACTTATTTTATCAGTTTATCCAACATTCAACTAATCTGGGGTTACCAAAAAAATTGATATTAGAAATAAATTTTTGGTGCACTTATTTACTTCTCACTCTGCAAATCTTAACATTTGATCTTGAACAAAATGTGTTTATATTTGGGGTAAATATTTCTGGTTTAGGCTTTATCAAAGAAAGTTTTGCAAAGTTTAAGACTAGAAAGAAATAATTAACAGGCCATGCCAATAATTAGAGAGTTTAACTGATCAGTCTATTATTTGTAACATGAAGTAGATAATCCCAGGCTAACTTAGTAGAATCTGATCTTGACTTAAACAAACACAATAAAAAACAAACAAAAATACCATATCTTTCAAGTCACACTACACTAATTTATATATTCTAACAAATTCACTTGTGTTGCTTCCTGTAACTTAATACAGGCAATTTTTGTCTTTCTTCATAGATGCCAAGCCAAAATAAAAAAAAAATTCTCAAGTGTTTAATTCTACACTCTACACAATTAACATGAGTGCTTGATAAGGGAAATATATATATTATGTATAATATATTAATGACATATAATATATGATTTGACAATTGTTAAAATTCTCTCATTCACCAAATGTTTGACCATCTTAAAAAATATCTTTCCTTCAATACATTCAGAGTTGAGGTTTTTGTTATTGTTTGGTTGGTTGACTTAGTTTAATCTGGGAAGGGGTGCAGAGTCTTGCTCTACAGTCTAGAATAGTCTAGAATTTGCTTTATTATGAAGGTGGTGTTAAACTTTGTGCAGTCCTGCCTCTGACTCCTAAATGTCAGTATTAAAGGTACATACCTTCATTCTGGGCCATTCCATTTGTCTTTAAAACTTGACACTTAAATTACTAGTGATTATAAATATGTGTTTTTGAATCCCAAATTCAAGTAGATTTTAAGGAAAAGATACTTGTTTAAAATGATTTTTGGGGAAAAGTAAGTTGTAATGATGAGTACACAACCTTTACCAAAGACATTGCTGAAGCATAGTGGCAACTTATAGCAGAACAGAGGAAGCTCATTTTAAATCAAAGTATTTAAATATAAAAATCAGAATGTTAGCATTTTGTATGGTAGTTTGTAACAGCAGAAATATAGAATGGAAGTACCACATGAGATAGTGTTATAAAATAACTGTCAACCTCAAGGGTTATCTATTAGCTCTGATGGATTATACATTTGCCAAGAGTGATACTGACTTCAGGAAGAATCAGGTTGTATGTGCACAGATGTTGACAGGTTCTAACAGTTATCCTATGTTAAATCTACAGAAAACCCTAGGATAGAATCTGAATGGTAAGAAGCCCAGACCTAAAACATAATATGGTCTAATTACCTCACACAGTAAACCACTGAGTGTATAGGCTCTGCCGTTCTTGTTAAAACATTGGCTTATTACAAGATGACATGAGAGAGTACAGAAGTGCTTGGTCCACATGACAAATGCAAAGGTCACACATCAAGAACAAGTTGGCATCACCCCAAAGATACAAGTTGTTCAATGTAGAGAAATCAATAAATATTATTTATCATATAAGAATACTTAAGAGTAGAAATCACAATAATCTCGACAGATATGGAAATGTATGTTATAAAGTTCAATATACCTTCATTATAGAAAGTTCTAGAGAAATTGGGATTATATGGGGCATACCTTAAAATAATACATTACAAACCTACAGACAACACTAAATGGAGAAAGAATAAGAACATTTTCATTAAAATCTGAACTGGAGAAAAGGTTGCCCACTATCTCTATTCTTAGTCACTATTGTGCAAGAAGAAATATGACAATAAATAGATTTAAACAGATAAAAATGGAAAAAAACATAAAATTACCTTTATTTTTCAGACAATAGAATTTTATACTGCAGAGACTATAAATTTTATTAGAAAACTATTCCATCTAATAAACTTTCACTAAAATTGCACAATACAAAATCAATATACACAAAGCAGTAGCTTTCATATATGCCATAATAAATTTGCTAAGAAAGAAATTAGTAAAATTATCTTATTAATATGCTCCCTCAAACTATGTAAATAAGAATAAACCATATCAGGGAGGCAAGATACCTATGTGACAATCAATTGAAGAATAAGTAATGAAAATGTGGCATACCTACACAAGAAAATTTTGCTGCATTTTTGAGAAGAATGAAATTATTAAAAAAAAAAAATCAAGATGATGAACTTACCTGGCAGTTAGTACATGAAGTGATACAGCTTCTTCTGTGCAGATTCTAATTTTTAATGTTTGCATGGATGGAAAGAAAAGCCTATGAGAGTGGGCATAGACTATAAAACCAGATAGAAGTCTGTGAGATTGGAGCAAAGAGTGTTGGGAAATTCAGCAGTTCATGTGAGATGAGAAAGTGCAAAGAAGAACCGTGGGCAAAGAGCATAAGGAGAGAGGAGATGGGTAAAAGTAAGGAAAGAAACAATAAAGACAAATTTTGTCTGGGAAATGCCATAATGAAACTTAATTCTTTAAAAAGTAATAAAAGTTTTTTTTTTAAAAAAATAAAAGAAAGAAAAAAGACAAACGTAAAACAAAATAATAAAAGGGAGATGGAGAACAAAGCAAAGAACTCTGAGGCTTCATGGCTGAGAATGTTTGTCTGCGTATTTTCATTCCTAAACCATCTGGAACAAACTGTAGATGACAAGAAATGGTGAAATTTGAAAATGTCTTAAGGTAAAAAGCAATGATCTTACCCAACTGGACAAGGTTAATTCCGTAGCGTATATATTAACTACACATGAGCCACATACTAAGTATTCACATCAGCTCACCAACTTGAAAACTCTCTGGTAACAAGGAAATCCAGGGAAAAGACTACACTAGGCTGAGTTTGTAGCCAATGCCACAAGAAAAGCAATTTGAAGAACCTCACGATAGTGTCCTTATTCAAGAACTTAGAGTCAACATATTATATTCTTCATCCTGCACTCGAAACCTTAGAGTTCTTCATTTTGTTTTCCACATAATTAACTCATTCTTTAAAGATCTTTCTAGTGTAACAGCCTTTGTAATATGACCATGCTGTTCCTTCTTATTTTTTTTTTCAGGAATAGATTTTAATTTTAATGTTCATGCCTGGAATTTGATGTGACTAATTTAAAGGTCAGACTTCTTAACTGTTATAAATATTTTCTGTGTATCTTTTAACATTATAAAATGAAATATAATCTTATACCACTGAAATTCCTTTACTCTAGAGATTTTGTTTTATGCCATAAGCAGTTGCATATCTTAAGTATAAAATTTCAAGTCTAATACATAGATGAAAATGAGACATATTGTGAAATTGATTATATAGTTTTATTCAACTTGAATAGCGTGTAAACTCTCTATAAGACTCACACAAAGCACACTATTAATACTAAATAGTTATGCAAAAGCCCCATCTTGGGGTCTTAAGTAGAATCTTTCTTGAAAGGACATGTATCTAATAGTAATAAATGAACTTAAAGGAGACTTTTAATAACAAGAAGCAGAGTATCCTTAGTATCCAAACATCTGTAAAATTGTCCAGTTTCTAAATGCATGTGGTCCCATTTTCTAGATTTTTTTGTATGGAGGTGTAAAATAACTAAGAAATATCTGCAGGAAGTTCTCTCATATGAATACATGGATATCTTGGTAATTTTCTGGACACCACAAAATGCATGAAATTTTGGCTGTAGTAGTAAACTCTGGAGTGATATCTTTTAGATTAGATGTTAAATCAACCTTTTCTAGCACTTACAGTTTACATGGTATATCTGGTAAGACCTGGTTATTGACTTAAATCTCTGAAAGATGTCTTTAGAACATTAGTTTCCTCCCTAAATAAAGGTCTGAATATAACATTAAGTTGCAAAAAAAATTCTGTTTAGAAGTTACCAAGAATATTTACTATTATAACACAAGAATAATTTGTCAGTTCTTGAGTCTTATTAATGTTTACTTTGTTTCTTTCTCTTGTAGCAGGCTGAATGAACAAAGGTTTGTTTTACCTAGGAAATTTGGATATTAATAGTGTAAAATTTAGAGTGTAAAATATAAGAAAAATTCATTTTCAAAAGTGATAGGACAGTGTCTTGAAAAATTGGGACTTACAGTGGTAGAAATGATATACAAGCAGGGCTAGTGGTAATGTAATTTAAAGAACATTTTTTAAACAACAAAATATTTATAATCTACAATAAAAGGCTTTGTTTTTAATTTGGTATCAGTGGTCTAGTTAAAGGTATCTGTGGGGAAATTACCTCTGACAGAATATAAAAGAGTATCTTGACTATTTCTAAACAATATTGATGTTGAAGTTAAAATATTTTTTTGAATCAGTAATTATTGACCATGTTATTGGTCACTGTAATTATTGCAAGATATTTGTCTCAATTTTAATCTTTGCTCCTCTCTTTCTGTCTCTCTGTCTCTCCCTCTCTTTCTCTCTCTCTCTCTCTCTCTACACACACACACACACACACACACACACACACACACACACACACACACACACACATTAGGGGAAGAAAGAATGTTTACCAAATTAGCCAGGACATTTCATAGCTGTATATGCCAATCTTCAGTGTCTCTCACCATCATTAGTAGGGACCATAGCAGTCAGAAGACAAAATCAACCTCAATGAATAAAAACAGACAGCTCTACAGGGTCAGACCATTGATGTCATTTGTCCATCAGTAGCCAATAGAACATCTTTTAGTGCTGTAAAAGTGATCCAGCCGGAAGGAAGTTCCCTGGTTAGTTTAAGACTGATTTCACCCATAATCTTCAGCCAAAATAGATGGCGTCTTCAGTATTGGGGACTTGCTGTATACCCATGGTAGGGAATCAAGGGCAATGTCAGTAACCTATGCTGTTTTGGGGAACCTCTGGGTCCTCCTTTACAATAATTCCTATTCTTCAGTGGCTATCCCCACCTAGTAACATACTGGAAATAATAACTCTGGTTAGTAGGTTTCCTTTTTTAAGATACACAGTTAGGAAGGAGACATATCAGAAAGCACAAGGAAGGAGTTGGAAAGGATATGGGAACCATATATGGTCAAATGTCACTGTCTATGTATAAAATTCTCAATTATAACAGAAATTTAAAGAAAATATAGGTATCAGCAAACTCTACCTCATATAGGATTCCTCATAAAGATACATTGGTACAAAAACTACAAAATAAGTCTTACTGAGGGAAATGAAGGAAACCTTTGATTATTTGATTCAAATTAGACACAACTTATAAAGAAGTATTATCAGAAAATTCTTAGCAAGTCATGCTCATGTGGGCCTAGCACAATAATGATTACATTTGCAGAATCAGAAAACTCCAAGTCCCAAACTGAGGACAGAGTAATTGCATGTCAAAACAGTGCCAAGAACAGGCAAGGGCCTTGAGCAGTTGGGAGAGTGATAATTTAACCATTTAAAGGCATTCCTACTGGCAAAGTCTCAAGAAACCTGAACTCATAGGGGAAAGCTGAATATAAGAGGGAAGAAACAAGAGTCAAGAGATTCAGCAAAGGCAGAAATGACCCCACAGAAACTACAGATGCTATAGTGATCAGAAATGAACAAGAATAAAATGCTTAATATCTTTAAGGAAATTGAAAGTACCAATTCTCATTTCTTCCCTCATATTCAACTTTCCCCCTTAGCTGAATTGAATATCCCCAAACAAATTTCTGTATACATGTATGCCCACATAAAAAGGCACTTTCAATATAAATCAGAGAAGTCTCTCAGGGTGAATACAAAGATCCCTGGTTAAAGAAAATACTGAAAATAAAAACCAGGGGAAGGCTCAGCTCTTAACAAGACATGGCCTAGGGAATATTGAAGAAGAGAGAGTGGTAGAATGTGGGAATTGGAAGACAGGAAGAAGGATGGCAAAGTGCCATCTCCTAATATGGCAAGGCCATGGAAATCATGAACTCACAGTAATCTGTTGGCTATGGACCCACACAAATAAGGCCCTGTACTAATCAACGACTGAAAAGAAGCTCACTGCACCCTACCACTTGCTGCTGACTTATCAGTAGCTAACAGGTTCAAGGAAAGGGGACTGCATAGTATCCTATTGTATACCCATGAGTGAGCACACCCGGCTCTAATAAGTAGTCACAAATTCAGGGTTACCTAGACAACCCTAGTTAAAGTCTGTGGAACATAAAATAAAACAAAAAGTAATTAATATGGTAAATGGGTTTGCTAGGGTGAAGGAGTATAGCAAATGTGGGAGATAAATAAGAGAAAGAAATAACTACAATAAATTATAGATATAAACAAAATTGCCAAAGAACAGTATTCATTAATAAAATAGAAAAGAGAGACACAAAAATGACAGGATACTCAAAGGGTTAACTACACTGGACTAAATAGTAGTAACATGAGAAAAAATGTTATCAAGAAATAACACAGAAAATCGGACATATAAATAATGAAATTAATACAAATTCTCAATGAATTTATCCTAGAGATGAAAAAATCATCTACATGAAATATTCTTTAGCAGTCTGATAAATTAACAGTTTTAAGAAAGACTAGTCAGTTTTAAGGGAAAAATCAATTTAACAAGAGGATGCAAAATCTTTCACTCTTTAAAGACCATGATATCTAAACTATACACTGAGTACATTGACGTAAGAAGTTTCTTGCCTGGCTTTGCCCCAAGATCTAGAGCAGCGGTCCGAAATAATCATACAAAATCTTATATTAATTACAAGCTGTTTGGTCAATGGCTCAGATTTATCACTTGCTAACACTTATGCTTTAAGTTAACCCATATTTCTATTTATGCTTAGCTATGCAGCTTGGTGCTTTTTTTATATCTCGGTGCAACATTCTCATCTTTTCTTCTCTGTCTCTCCCTGTCATCTGCCCTCTGCTCTTCTGCATACCAGCATTCTCATAGTCCGCCTCTACTTTCTGTCTAGCTACTTGACCAATCAGTGTTTTATTAAACCAATATGAGTAACAAATATTTACAGTGTGCATAAGCATAGTACCATAGCATAGCATAATGGCAAAACGTTTTTATTTAACATAAGTAATTGAAATTATACATTTAGGTATAGCATATATTGTCTCTTAATCTCAAAAAATTTAAGAGATCAAATTCCTGTGTGTATATTCTCATATATCCTGAAACCCATTTAAATGCAATAAAATAAAAATAATTTCAAATTGGTACTCAAAATACATACACAGATATTAAGTCTTAGATGTGCTAATGTGAGCTTTTTAGTTTTAAAACTAGTGACTTACAATACATGATATACTTAAATTATTTTTAAATCATGATTATAAACCATTCATCAATATCCAAATTGTATAAAGGAAGGTCTGATGGTTATATATGATTAAGGCCCCTCTTAACCGAATCATACAGATTAAGGCACTGTATACTTAGTAGAACAGACACTGTAGTATGAAAGTGAAGTGGGAAATGTGATCAATGACAGCAAGGGTTTGGATTCATTTGAGAAGACAAGAGCATACACTTTTTAAAAAGAAGTAAAAATTATTTCATGCTAGAAAATGAACGGTGCGTTGCAAATTCTTGATTTCTTCACAAAAGCATTTCTGTAGAATTTAGCTGAACTAAGTCCAAATCTCAAACTGGAATGTTTAAGTTAGTCACTACATCAAATGCTTTGCTTGTAAGTAACCACACATACAGAGTCACTTCTCCTACTCTGTAGGTCACATAAACACAATAATTACTAAAAATACAAAATACAAAAGAAATATCTTAGAAGCTATTTACTAATATTTTATAATAAATTTCCCCTTAAATGGATTCATTGGTATTTATACATTCAAAATAAAACAAACTCTTCTAGATGACATTATTGAAGTTTCACATCAGTTGTATGAACATATCATGTACATTAAATATATCATTTATCTTGGTTCTTTAATTTCTCTTTCAATTTTTGCAGGGACTACTATTGATTTGGGGCTTCTCACTGATTTTCACTTAGACATTTGGCTCCAATGTGACTTTAAAAATATTGGTAAATTCAAGAAACTTTTGAGAAACTCCACTGATTAAAGAAAAACTAAATATGACTAGCTTGGTGTTTTGTTTTGTTTTACAGTTTTTAATTCATTCATTCAATCACTCATTGTGGGAGAATAAAATGACAATAAATTCCATCAACTGTGGAAATTAAAACATTTTGAGTTCAGAAAATGATACTAGTTCTCCAAGGTGGAGCTGAGGAACATACCTAAGGAAGAAACAAAGCAATGAGTGTCTTAGGTCCTCCTCCAACTGATGAGTTCACTGGTGAGCATTCATGAATCTTTACAATAAGGTAGGACCTCATAAAAACTTGCCTGGAGTGGTTGAGGAGCAGTATCTTCAAATTAACCCAAGTCCTTGGCAAACAGAAAGAAAACACCCTGGAGGCATTTCTTACTTTGTAGGAAGTGAAGTTTCTAGGAAAGATTAACCAGTACATTTCTCGCTGTGACAATAGTAGTGATGAACAGTGAATGACAACAGGTAGTTTGTTTGACATTGCTCTTTTCAATAACTGAAGTGAAACAGCTGTAACTGAAGGGAGGAAGAAAATAACAAAGTTTTCTTACAGTCTCCAGACCGAATGCCAACATTAAAACAACACTATAAGTATCTATAAATGGAGGTGGTTTGGCCCAGACAGACTGGCAAATATTACATTTAAGTGAAAGGGGCACCGAAATACTTCCTTCTCTGTTAAAAACCCAAAGAATTTTAATTTAAACTTAATTACAGTTTTAAGTAAAGCATTACACATTAATTATCCAGTCTCCAAGGACATGCAAAATAATGTCGTTTCGCAGGAAGTTGGCTCAGTGTTGACTAGTTGCCAACTGTCTGACTAGGGGATTTTTAAAGAGACCAATGTGGAGAGGTTTTAAAAAGTAGAGGAAATAAAATGATATATGTGTATAAATAATTAACATGCCTTTTGTAATAATTCTCTGTGAAACCCTAACTTTTACAATGAAAAAGACGAACATGGCAAATTGAAAAGTATTACCTCAGCCTTTTAAGGGTGAGAAAATGCAGTATCATTTTACATAAAGCTAAGTAAATGTCAGTCAAGAAAATGTTCAAGTTTAGAGATGTCCTTACAATACAAATATTTTCTAAATTCTTAAATTCTTACTTTTTTCAAAAAGCAAAAGTCAAATCTACAAATAAGTGCATCAAAGATGAGTAATGATATCTAAATTAATTTATATGCTAAACCTAAGAACATCTCAGATGCAAATATATTCATTCACATTTTCATATTTATTGTCTTTAAAGTTAACATGTATATAATATAAGTACTTGACTCAAAACACAGGAAATCTTAATTCCTAAGGGACTAACTAATGTTGATTTTAAGTATAGAACTTGGCCAGTCTTGAACTGCAAAACTCCCAGATAACCATTAGCTATTTGAACAGAAACTTAAGAAAAATTTCCATTGGGAGAGTTTGAAGTAACACAAATTTCTCACTTCTAGGCAGACAGTAGGGTTTCAATATTTTTCCTCTTCCAAAAGAAGTTTGTACATTCTCCTGTGAGCAGTATCTTAAAATATATTTACAAAATGTAAAGTTATATTAAACTCAAATATTTGTTGACAGTAGTGAAGTATGGTTTTCATGTTTATTCTGACTCCCAATTCTCATTCTGTTTCTCTTCCCACATCAGCCAAACTAAGAGGTTTCACAGGTAAGCTTGTGTTTGTCTTTTGTTTTGGGAATGCTGGAGGTCAGAGGCACTATCTTGCATGTGACAGGTCTCTCTACCACTAAATTCCAGGGCATTCTCTTTTCTCAGAAATGGTTCACTCACATGCATAAAGTATATATTTTCCTTTGGATTTGTTGATGTTGTTTCCCTCTTCTTTTTAATAATCTCTTGAAAATTTCATGCATGATCCCCACTGGGGTTTGTTATGATTGTAGCCGGTTTCTCACTAGGCTCATTCCTCTTTTGTACCTGTTGATAAGGGCAGTTCCATGTTGCTGAGCATTCTATCTGGGCATCCCTTGGGGGAGGGGTGAGAAGATGCAGTGCAAATATAGACAACACAAACACATTTAAAACTAACATCTGTCCTGCAGTCTCATTTGTTTAGGAATAGGTAATATATCCTCCTCCCAACACCCATCCCACCCCTCACTGGCTGAGCATGATCAGGTGGCATTGCATAGCCATGCCTCATTGACTGTAAGAGACTAGGCTCAGTAGTGTTATTTCTCTTTCATTGGTCTCTAGCATGTCTCATCTGCAATATCCAGGCACAAATACAGACTCCAAGATGATGCAGCAAAAAGTGTGCATGCTTAAGTGCTATTCCTAGGCACATTACCCAGAGCAGGGCAACCTCAGTTTCAAAAGGCAAACTGGCTTAGTTCCCTGACAAATTCCCACACTGAGAAAGACAGGAGACACCTGATAGAATCGGGACAGATGAGAAGTCACTGTCTGTCATCAACCACCAGGATATTGAACAAGAGAGCACAAACTGGGGAGTCAGCATAGCAGTGCAACGGCCATGGGACAATCAGTGTGGGTTCCAACTCACAGAGATTGAAAGGGTCAGCAACCGAATTCTAACCACTGGCCACAGAGAGCAAAGCTGAGCCACTAATAAGGCACTGTCTCTTCAGGAAACCAAACTGTCATTTAGCAGTGGATCTCTCTTGATCCCTTCTACTCCGGGAAGGAGCACTAATATATTTTTGTGGATAAAAGACACGTCTTTCTGAGTGTGAGCATGGCTTTAGTTTTTGGCCACAAGGCCTTAACAAGCACTGCTGCTGACAGACTTACAGGTCATGGTCTCTGGTATATCTCAGATTTAGAAGTTAATTCATTTTAGATTGAGACAGGGTCTCAGTATATATCCAAGGCTTGGCCTCTAATATATCTTCTGTCTCAGCTAACTGGGTCCCAGGATTAGAGGCATGGGCCACAACTCCTAATTGACATATTTGAACTATGTGTTTTTGCTATTATCAAAGACCATTACAGACTATCACACTATGTCTAACTATGTCACAAATGAAAGAGAAAAAGACTACATGTTTGCTTAGTTTTCCTACTATAATGTAGCTGATGAGTAGTACGTGTAACATAAGAATAACTGAGACAAGCTGGAGAAGTGGTTGAGTGGATGCTTGCTGCAGAAGCCTGACTACCCAGGTTTATGATATTCAGTGGAAGAAAGAATAGACTTCAGTTGGCCTCTGGCCTCTGCATGCATGCCATGTTATGTGTTTGCTAGCACACAGCACACACACACACACACACACACACACACACACACACACACACACAAATGTATGCATGTTCATATACATGATGATTGTTTTTAATTTTTAAAAGAGTAGCTGGAGAAAATAAGTGAACAGTAGCAAGAAACATATATAGAATTGCAATAGGCTAGTGTTGACTGCCATGTGTACCTGCCAGCTTGGCACCATGGAAACTGCCTTCAATGTGATGTTCCTTCATTAGCATTATCATCTTTGTGCACAAAAGAAGATAAGGTTGCTCTGATATTTCCTCTACACACCTACAATAGCTTTGTGTATACACCTCACATGCACTCATTCATTTCAGTTCTCACATCACCTTGTTGTCAAGGAAACAGGCATCAGTAACACTTTGAAAATGGAGAAAAGAAATCCCTGAAATAACAAATGTAGGTTGCATATTGTGGTATATAAGACTTCACTTCTCTGAGAAACAACAATTTTCCGTGTTAATGAATGAAATTCAAACTCACTGTAAAGCATGACATCAAATATGACAGGTTAGATGCTACAAACAAAGCTTACCAATAGCCGAATAGTAACCAGGCTAAATACCTAAATACTAGTTTGATAATTAAGATTTACTACAGAATATACACATTATGTAAAACCTACAAAATACTACATATATATGAAAATTATAACATTTGATTAATTTAGTGAAAGTTATTTTTTAAATAAATAATTAAAAATAAGCATAGAAGTCATTGACAACACATAACAAATTTATTCCAAATCAAAAATTCATTTGCTTGGGGTCTATATTTTTATTAAAGACAATATAGTGAAATAACTTAGGCTTTATTGTTAAATATCTTTATAATTATATTGCAGCTAGCTTCTCAAAGTTAGGAGAGTGAAAAATTCAGAGCAGTTCAACCGTAAATAATCTAATAAAAGGATCACTTTCTGAGATCGGGGTGGGGATTAAAGCAAGTGATGGTAGTACAAGTGAGGCTAGAAGGATGGTTCCACGGTAAAACAAACAAACAAACACTTGCTACTCTTCCAGAGGACCCAAGTTTAAGTCTCAGCACCCTTATTGGTCACTCACAACTGTCTATAATGCCAGCCCAGGGCATCTGATGCCCTCTTCTTTTCTGTTTTTTACATTGTTTGCTCCTGTCTTTACAAGGTCTCACTATATATCTCTAGCTGCCTGGAGCAGTTATGTATTCCAGGGTCACCTCAAACTCACAACAATTTGCCTATCTCCCCCAGGCCTCACTTCACTGGTTTAAAGTCATGTTACCAACACAAATAAGTAAAATTATAAAGGGGAGTGGGGATGCATGGATTTCCCTGGGAAGGAAAATTAGAAGATATATCAGGGGTAGACTAGGGGCCTGGCACTGGCAGGGGGCGGGCATGAGAACACAGATTGGGTTGGAGGGGTGAAGGTGGAGAGTAATGAAAGAGACTGTTTGATGGGGGGTGCACATTTTGGGGTCAGGTAAAAAATCTGGTGCAAGGGGAACTTCCACAAATGTACAAAGAGATCTAAGACTTTTAGCAATGGTGGTTACATAGCCTGAACTGGCCATCTTTTATAATCTGATTGGTAACTACACCAATTGTCAGCAGAAAGCCTACATCCAATGACTGATGGAAACAGATGCAGAGATCCACAGCCAAGCACAGGACCAAGCTTGGGAAATCCTGTTAAAGAGAAGAAGAATTGTAGGAGCCAGAGGGTGGAGTACAGGGTCAAGATCATCATAAGGGAACCTACAGAAATTATCTGGACTCATAGGAGTTCACAGACTTAGGACCAACAGCTATGGAGGCTGCATGGGACTGACTTAGGACCTCTACATATGTGTGACAGTTGCATAGCTTGATCTATTAATGGTGGGAACAGAACCTGTCCCTAATGCTTTGGCTGGCTTCCAGTAACCTATTCTTCATACTGGGTTGCTTTGCCCCACTGTTAAGGGAGCATCTTAGTCCTACCTCAACTTGATATGACATGCTTTGTTGATTTATAACTTTAAATGAGAAAAGGGGGGGAACAACAACAGGGACCAGAAGAAATAAAATAAACAGTGCTGCTACCCATAGGATTTGAGAAACTGTTCCCATAAATAAATGACAGTGGAAGAACATCACCACCACCAACAACAACAACAACAAAACCCAGGAAATGGACAAGACAAGAGGGGAATAAGTGTGGCAGTTACATAAGAAAAAAATAGCTCTGCTTCTTTCTTCTATCCCTTTAAGTATCTTATTGATATGCCCCATTGGTAGAAGTTACCCATAGCCCCAAGAAAAAAAGAAGCTCTGGGATTGCTGTTTGAAAACTCCAGCTTCCCAGAACAGGGCAATGAATAGTGAGACAGTGAGTTGGACAAGGAAATAGAGAATGATACCTGAAATATTCACTTATTGGTAACACTACCTAAGACAAATGACCTAATCTTACTTTTCTCTTTAATCATTTTTAAAAATATAAGTGTCGAGACCTTTTTTTATTTTGAAATAAAACCTGAAAATCAGTAGGAAAATCAATAAATTTCAGAAACCATGTTTTTCAAATGAATTTGTTTATGGGAAATGTCACAGTATTCTTGCCATGAAGTTACAAAGAATATTACTTGAGAAGTTGAAAATTCAGAAGATATTTAAAATATAAAGACTTAAATATATATATAACACTATTGTTGTATGGTGAAGAATTCTCAATAGAAAAAGAAAGAGAAAACAATAAAATCTTTTAGTTTAGTTACACAATGTAAATATATATTACATATTATAATATAAAAACTTAACCAGGATACTGGTTTTAAATTTGTTTCACATTTTTCAGAAAGAAAGCAATTTCTACAGTCAATTCCTGTCAACCATGGTGATACACAGCTATAATTTCCAGCACGTGGGAGGATGAACTCATAGTATCCATGAGTTTGAAGCCAGCCTGTGTTATCCAGTGAGGAGAGAGAGAGAGAGAGAGAGAGAGAGAGAGAGAGAGAGAGAGAGAGAGAGAGAGAGAGATTGAGATTTTAAAAGCTTCCCTTTTGGGGTTGTAAATAGTCTCCAGTTTTAATCTTTCTATATCAGATAGTAACTTCTTTCGTACCAATATGTAGATCCTTCTTCTATTTGTAGACCAAAATGTGGCTCCCCGAGTGATATCTACATACTAATCCTCAGAGCCAGAATGTGCTACCAAATACTACAATATGCAGGATTAAATTAAGCGTGTTAAAATGAGGGGATTATCTGGGATTATCCAGGTGGGACACGTGTAATCACAAGGATCCTTATGGGAAGGAAGAAGAAGGCCACAGTGGAAGTGAGACAGGTGATGACAGAGTCCGGGTTGCAGTGGGGATTCCAGCAAGGACCAGGAGGCAAGGATGTGTGCATCCCTGTGTTGCTGTGAAAAAGCAAAGAAAGAATTTCACCATCTTGAACTTTCAGAAGATACTCAGCACTTCTGGCTTTGGGGGTTTTGTTGCTGTTGTTTTTGTTATTTATTTTTATTTTGTAATGTGCGATAATAAATTAATATAGGTTTAAACCAGTAAGTCTGCAATTACAGCAGAAATAAAAAGTAGTACAGTCTGCACCTTGTTTCTCTGTCCCTTCTCCTGCTTTATCTACACCACACCATAGTAAGCAAACCTTTGCTTCTAGGTAAGATAAGAAATACAAAACCCTTTCAGGTATGCAGGGAAGAGGACAGAACATTTATTCTTATGAGCCTCTCAGTCACTAGATCCTGGAGAGGAGTTGGTCTAAGGCCATTCTTCTCCCTGAAGCTTTAAGCCTCCAGATTCCAAGCAGCAACAGCTCTCCTGTGGCTTCTAGTCTCCTGCTACACTAATCCTCTTGGTTTCCTTCACCTTGATCACACTTCCTTAATCAGTTCCCTCTTTATCAATTCTCCAGCTAAGCCCCATGACTGTGCCATCTGTGTGCTCTGAGCACAAGATCTGCTTCAACACAAAGTATCGCTGTATAACTATTTATTTAGGATTCAGATACTTGAACATTAACAGTATTTTGAAGTCCTATAAAGGGGAACTAAACATAACCTCATTTAACATCATATCAGTTGTCTATAGGTAACATGTTTAATTTCACTTTTGTAAAGTGCAAAATAGCGAAACTATACAACATTTACATGCAAAAGATGGCACTTGTGAAGGGCTACAGAAATCATTTCAAAGAGCAGGAGAATGGATTTGTCATTTTCTGATTAGTCAAAAATAGAGGAGTCAACACTTTATGACTTCTTATAATTTACTGAAATAAAAAGCCAATCAGATATTGTTGATCATTCTAGGAATAGATGAGTAGTAAACAGAATTCCATCTTTAAAAACCATATGCCCATCAAGAGAGTATTTATTTTGCTTGATCTATCATAACTATTATACGTGGGCTGGGGATATACAGCTAGCTCAGTAGTATAGGACTGATCTACTATGTATGAGGTATTTGGATCAATTGCCAGCATCACATGGAGGTGGGGGGTGGGTGGAGAAAAGAAGGTAAAGAAAAAAAAATGTATTTCCTCTTCAGAAAAACACCAAATGGCAGAAGATGCCGGAGGGACCAGGGGGTCCAGGATTAGAAGGCTTCAGCAGCTTTGGCTTTCAATATTCGACAGTAGGCTTAGGGGCCCTGGGCCATGGTCCAGGCTGATTCACATCTAGCTCTTTGGAAACTATACATATAGATTGATAGATAGATTTAATTATACCCAGATAAGAACTGGGACAGAGTCACTACTACAAGACACTTACTGTTACCTAATTACACTGCAAACATTCACAGCTCATTGAATGAAATAAATTAGGTTAAATGATGTTCCACAGCTTTCCAATCTATCAGTCTCCTGTAGTTTGCTGAATTATTGTTTCATACAAATCACAATTTTTTTCTCTTTATCTCACACATAGCAAACCCTGCAGATTAATTTCTGCTCTTAGAGCATATGATAAAAGATGCTGAAATAAAGAGACAGTTCTCTTATGTGAGCCTGTGATTTTTTTTTTGTACATAAATTAAGGTTGTTTCCAGTTGCCGGGTTTTGTTTTGTTTTGTTTTTTTTTGTACCTCTACTCTTAGTGCTGTTCTCTCTCCTATGTCATTCATTAATGTCATAAGGGAAAGGAGAGGACCGAGAATGACCAGGTACACATTAGTGCTCCTAGAAATGACACGGGCTCGTATTCAGAGACACAATAGTGTCCCTTCTGCATTCTCACTGAAACAAAGAACAGACTTCACTCTCTAAATAATGCATAACAAAAATGCCTGAAATCAAAGGATTATAAAAAATAAAACAATTAGATATGCACATTCATGTTATAATTTATGCTCCTGCTGTTTGCTGTGATATAGACTCCCATTTCTACAGGCATATTAAGAAGAGGCAAGATTCATGTTCATATTGTCTGTGCTTGCTGTTTAGTTCAGCTATCTTGAGATGCTTTCTTTAGGCTTACTGCTGCTTACAGTAAAATATGATGGCCTCCAAGTATACAAGTTTGTGTGAACATTTACATTTTCAAGGTCAGCTAAACATTTTTACACAATTATAATTAATTGTACTTAGTGAAGAGGTAAGCATGGATCTCTAATTAAAAAGTATAATTATTCCTTGACAAGAAATTAAATTATTTAACTTAATGTTTATTGTAGTCTAACTTGTACAGAATATACATTATAATACTATAACATTACATTATATATTACACAATAAGTGTCTTAGCTAGGGTTTCTATTGCTGTAATAGGATACTATGGCCAAAAGAATTGGAGAAGAACAGATTTATTTCATCTTACTTATTAAAGTCCATCAACAGAAAAGTCTGGACAGAAACCCGGGGCAGGAACTTGGAGGCAGAAAGTGATGTAGAGCACAGGAAAGGATGTTGCTTACTGAATTGCTTCTCCTGCCTTCCTTAGTCAGCTTTGTTACTTCGTTTTATTTTTTCTTTATTTTTTTCTCATTTTAAAAAATTTATTCAAAATGGTTTGTTTTCCCCATGTATACACCCCTCCCTTCACTCCTCCCAGTCTCTCCCAGTCCTCCCTTAGCCTTCCCCTACCCCATCCCTCCATCCATTCCCCAAGGAGGGCAAGGAGTCCCAAGATGGGTCAGTTCAGTCTGACATATTCATTTCAGGTAGGTCCGAGTCCCTCATTCCAGTATGAAGGCTGGGTTAGGTGTTCCTCTTTAGGGAATGGGCTCCAAGATGTCAGTTCATGCACAGCAACATAGTCTGATCCTACTGCAAGGGGCTCCCAAACTGCCCACACCGTTTGATAGTCATCTACTTTTGGAGGGTTTAGTTCCTTTCCCTGAAAATTCCCCAGTGGCTGTTTCTAATTCAGTGAGCTCTCCAAAGCTCTCAGGACCACCTTCGCATGGATGGCACTGTGAGCAGTGCACTGCCCTCTCACATCGATCATCCATCAAGGAAATGCACTGCAGACCAATCTAGTGTTTGTGTTTTCCCAGCTGAGGTTCTCTTTTCCAAAATGAGTCCAGCTTGTGTCCAGTTGATATAGAATTAACCAGCATAGCAAGTAACATTTACAAAATGCATGTACACTAACAAATATATGTTCATTTGTGGTAGTGCTATGACATACACAATAGATTCCATATATAATAATGTATAATATTATTTCACTAGCAGTTTCAAGTAAATAAACAAATCTACATATTCATACAGAGAATAAATCATGAACTAGAAATTAAACACATTAAATGCATTTCTCCTTCTTAAGCTTTAGTCATGATCTGATGTGTTCCTTTTACCTGGGACAGGAAGTGATCAGACATTTATTTAGTCATACTAGACAGTATACTGATGACAGGTCAAAGAAACTATCGTGACCCATGTCTAGCCTATTGCAGAATTCATAGATATAGGCCTCCTTCTGTTTCCTGAGTGCTGGGATTAAAGCAATGTGCCACCACCTCTTTATTTACGTCTTTGATCCTTCTTAATGCCATTACTGTGACTATCATTAATAGTAATAATAATAACAATAAACGATAGCAATAATGGGACTCCTTCTGGACCCACAGAACCAATATGCTTTATATTCATGAATTACTTTCATGTTAAATATTTTCTTTTTCATATCAGCATGTGTACTAATACGTGGCTATTTATTATCTCTTTCGAATCAATACCAGGGTTCTCTTCAAACCTTCATACCAGAGTGCTGAGATATCCAACTTTCTCAAATAAAATAATAAAAGTGTTTACGTAAAATCGACTGGCATCCTCTCATATGCTTTAAGTCATCTCTAGATTACCCAAAGCATGGAATTCAGAAATAAAACTTTTTCCTCCTCCCAATTAAGTAATACAATGTAAATTCTATGCAAATAGTTATACCATGTTAGGTTACTTGTCTTAGCATGGAGACCAACTATCTGACAAAAAATCTTAAGAATAAAAGGTTTTATTTTTGACTCTCCATTGAAAGCAGAGCATGGTGACAGTGTAGCTTGGTCTATAACATTAACTATAAAGCACCAAAGGAAGAGTTCCAAAGATCAACTCCTTCTTTCCTTTTTGTTTTCCATTCTTTCCAGGACCTTGGTCCACAGGATGCTGCCTACATCCATGGTAGGTCTTTCCTCTTCCATTAAACTTCAGAAGAATATACTTCATTACTGCTCTAAGTGTTTATAATATATTTGAGTTAATAAGTGTAATTTGCCATCACATATCCACTGGTTGGCAACATGATATCCAAAAAGAACACTTTATTTTTTATTGTATTTTTTATTTAAAATTTTTTAAACATATCCATCACTGTTCCTCTCCCTCCCCTCTTCACAGTCATCCCCCAGCTTCCCCGCACTCTATTCCCTTAGCCATTCCTCCAAGAGGGTAAGAAATCCTAGAGTGAGTCAATACAATCTTGCATATCCAGTCCCTCTCCTCAGTATCAAGGCTGAGCAAGATGTTCCTTTGTAGGAACTGGGCTCCAAGAAGCCAGTTCATGCACCAGCAATAAATAAATTTTGGTCTTACTGCCAGTCACCCCATAAACTGCCCATGCCATTCAACTGCCATCCACATTCAGAGTGCCTAGCAGTCCCAGGCGGGCTCCCCATCTGTCAGTTCAGAGTCTATTGGGAGCTCACTGACTCCCAAACAACACTTTCAAACGTGCAATTCCATCTCTGGCTCCAATAGCCATCTCATAAGGAAAATATGCATTTGGACTTCAAAGTTTCTAGTCTCAATACTTTCAACACTGTTAAGGAGTCTAAATCCAGAGTCTTTACTATCAGTCAGGCTAGTTTTTAACTGTGAGTCCTTTAGTTTTTTTAAATGCTTCAGATTTCTAACATACTGTGAACAGTCCCATCCCCAAAGGGAGGAATGAGTCACAGCAAGGAAAGATCAGATCAAAACAAGACAGAAACCCAGCAGGGCTAACATTAAATCCTGCAAGTGGTTCCATGCCCAGAATCTGGTGGTATCATCTGGGCACCAATGACCTTAGATAATCACATGCCTCCATTTCTGTTCTTTGGGGCGAATGTGGTTTCTCCCTTGGGCTAGCTGTACTCCATGCCTGAAACTTTTCTTGGCAGACATCCTGTGTTTGTGTTTCTGATATCACCAATATCCTGGAGCGTTAGGCCTCATTATCACAGCTGCATTCATAGCCTTAGCAGGAGCTCCACTATGGAATCTGACCCTGCTGTAAATTACCTGGTTAGGAGGTATTCTGAAACAGTGTTGCAAGGCTCCATGGCCCCTCACCTTTTCATCTTGCTTGTCTGCAAAACCAGCATCATGGAGATAATGCCAAAGCAATTTAGTCTATTGTTTTTTTTTTTTTTTTTTTTTTTTTTTTTTTTTTTTTTTTTTTTTTTTTTTTTTTTTTTTTTTTTTTTTTTTTTTTTTTTTTTTTTTTTTTTTTTTTTTTTTTTTTTTTTTTTTTTTTTTTTTTTTATCTAACCTTTATTTAAAAGTCTCAGGGCAAAGAAAAATGTAACCATATTCTTTGCCAGGATGTAACAAGAATGACCTAGGATAATGTCAACAAATTCCTCATTGAGGCATTTTAAGCAGGAACTTCATGGTCTACATTTCTAGTTTCTAGTTCTAAACATCTCACACTCCCACTAGAAGAACCTGCTCTATTGCTGTTGTTTTGTTGTTTTGTTTTATTTTTCTTGAGACAGGGTCTCGATATATAACCCTTGCTGGCTTAGATCTTGCTAGGTAGCCCAAGTGGGCTTTGAACTCACAAAGATATATCTGCCTCTGCTGGTATTAAACACTCTAAGTCTTACTTGCTTTTCTATAGATGTAAAGAGACACCATGACCAAGGCAGCTTATAACATAAAAGCATTTATTTGGGGGCCTGCTTATTGTCCCAGCGGGTTAGTTTATCGTCACTATGGTGGAAGGCATGGTGACAGAAACATAAGTGTGGTGCTGGAGCAGTAGCTAAGAGCTTTGATCTGATGCATAATTGGGGGGGGGGAGAGAGAGAGAGAGAGAGAGAGACTGACCCTTGTGTGCATTTTTGAAACCTTAAACCCCACCACTTCCAATAGGCCACAACTCCTAATCCTCCTAAACCTGTTTCACCAACTGGGACCTAAGCATTCAAACATGAGTCAATGGAACCTTCTTCATTTGAACTACCACAGGCTTTTGTAGTCTACAGATCAAAATTCCTCTTTGTAACCCAATTTAAAGCCTACAACAATGTGGTCATATAGTCAGCAGCTATGGCCCCAATCTCAGTATCAAATTTTTGCATAAGTAACTCTTATTGTTGTGACCACTAAATACCTGACAGCAACATTACTTAAAGAAAGTTTGTTTAACTGAATGTTTGGAGGAATGTAGTCTGTTATCTTGGGGAGACCATTGCATCAGAAATAACTTGGGCTAGAGTCCTACAGGAGAGCAGAGATGAGAATACCTAGTGCTATTTGGATGGATCCTTTTTCACTTTTTATTTAATCCAGGGGCCTATAGGATGGTAATACCCACATTTTACAGTAAGTTTCTCCTGTTGTAAACTCCCAAGTTTAACTAAACCCGAAGGTATGCCTCATTAATGCTTTAAGTGTCTCTTAATCTAATCAAGCTGACATTTGAGATTAACCACTACAAATACACATTATAGTTTTTCAATTATTTTCTGTCTCCAATGAATTGGATCCTTGGATATGAAGGAGCAGCTCCATTGTTTCTGGGGCGGAAAAATGTGATGCAAAAGAAAAATTACATTTATGTATTAGCCACGTTGTCTAACTAAACATACTTTGACTTCTCTAGGAGTAGACTTCTTATTCTTCCCCTATGAAACCTGAAACTGACACCTGAATGATGCTTTCAAGAAATTATCTTGATGACTGAAATACAAGCAAATACAAACTGAAAAATAGCTGCACTAACACACCAAAGGCATCGACTGATAGAAATGACTGCACCACACTGGTCAGTAGCAAGCACACACCAGACTGAATGAATGAGCAAGATCTGAGAGAGTTTACCCCCAAACACTGAGTATTTGAGCTTGTTCCACACAAGCACTCAAACTCAAGGCCTCATAAGATTCGAGGCTAGTTAGTATATCTGTGAAGGGATCTGTGGCATCCTGACCACAGCACCCCACAGCCAAAGAGAGTAAGAATTGGAGGATGCTCCAAAGCAACTAGTTTTCTCTTCATCCCCTTTTAAGGATAAGTTTTACCCACTCTCTTTTCTCTTGGATTTCGGGGTAACTTGAATATGAAGCAATATTTCAGATGATAGGCTACAAGGCAAGTGGGTGAGGACATCTGACAGGAACCAGAACCAGGAATCCATACAATGACTTTGCCCCTTTTTGGCTGCTGAGCTAATCAGTGGTGACTACTTACTCACCTCAAGCCAACCTCAGAGTAAAGTTCATGCTCTATGTCTAGAATCTGCATCATCATTTTGGAGTGACAGGACATAAAATAGAGACAATATCATGCTTACATTACACCTTTGTGCCACATAAAATATGAATATTTTATATATATATATATACATATATATATATGTATATACATATATATACCATAGAAGATATCCTACTTGGAATAGTGATATCCAATACAAGCAGAAGGCTTCCATTTTCAGAGTATTTAATTTGGACCAGTCACTCACCTCACTTTTCAGATAACTATGTAATTATACTGTAAACAAGACTTCCAGCACTAGTACAAATAATAAAAATGTTGAGAATGTCTATTTTTCCATAGGAACCTCAGGATGGGTTTGGTAAGGCCCTGTATCTTACAGAGCAAAAGTAAGGTTGACTGATTAAATTGAATCCTTTTCCCCAAATTGAGAAGAAAGATTGTTACAGACTAGATCTATTTTCAACCAAGAATGTTCACAACCTTAGTTAGGAAGCGAATCTCTGTAAATGCTAAGGGGGAGTTGATCTGTTATTCGTGTTGTTTCTGTTGGGAGTATTTATTTGCCCACCCAATAAGATTTCCAAAATATAGCTTATTGAGATTATTTTGAAAGATAAATATTTAGAAGGATACAACATACTGAACATATTTTTAGAAATTGTTGACATTAGCAGCAGCAGCTAGCTGTTTTTTTATACAATTTTGAAGCAAAGACCAACCATGATAAATCTTAAGAGTTTTAACTTCATATTGTTTCAGGATGTATTAGTGAAGGAAAACTCATTCTCATCTATGTATATACATACATGGAGGTATATGTGTGTACATATTCACATATATTAAACATATGTCCTGTGCTGTCTTATGGCCTGTATACATAGCTGAATATCTACTTACATATATATGTACCATTAGAGGAACACCACCAACAAATGCTATTTGTTAGCACTGAATATGATTAAAAATAATCTGGAATTATAAACACATTATTCTTTGTATGTATAGTTGTTTTTAAAGGACAGTTTGTAATTCTTCTATAAATCCCCAGTACAATATAGTATATAATTTCATTTGTATCTTTCTTTTTTCTCAATAAAGGGGTCATCTACAAGAAGGAAAAGAGCAGCCGCTAACATGGGAGCTGAACCAACTTTTCCAGCTGGGCCTCTGTATTACCAGAGGAGCTAGCCAGGCTGTCAGAAAGACCAGTAATCTCTCATTGAACAAAACAGAACAAGACAAGATCATTCTGGCTGTGAATATGTGACGCAAAAACCAAGACCACTTCATAATTTTGTCTAAGCTAGAACAAAGACAAGGTCATTGTACAAACCAAAGCAAAAAAGCAAATAATATATTATAATTTGAAAAATAAAAGAAACTATAAAATATAATAGTAATTGAGTAATAATATAAGTTAAGAAGAAGCTGGCAGCCATCTTGTGAACATCTATCATCCCCTCCCAGTTCTAGGAAAGGCTGAGAAATGACATTTATGGTAGCACCATAACCAGTAGCTAAAAAGGACTCTATTAGCAGGGATGAGAAAGGCTAGGGAGTATAGGTATTCAATAAACAAACAGTGAATCCTAAAGGTGAACACAGGGGCTTTCCTTGAATTAGTCTCTCCTTTTTAAAAAAAAATTAAGGATTTATGATAGGAGAAAAAAATGATGTAGAATATTTATAGCAAGCACAGAGTTTATCAGATTTATTCCAGCTGTATGTCTCTGTGTGTAAAGAAAAGGTCCTTGCCAATTCCAATACTCTTTGTCTTGTTCCAGTTTCCTTACCTTAAATATTTCACACTTAATTCTGTATTTCAGAAAGCGACTAGTTTCCCTCATGGGGGTGAGCCCTACCCTGTAGAAAGACTCACAGATATGAGCCACAAAGAAACTGACCAGTGTTTTCCTGATTGGTGACTACCAAGTTCTAAACACAAACCATGGAGATAAACGAGCCTGGTATGTTAGCCCATCAAATTTAAATTATCACACACACCTTACACTGCCACCACCCTGCTTCTCTTTGCCTTACAGAAGAGTCAGTGGTTGGTCACCAAGCAGCTAAAGATAGAGCCAACTTGGCTGCTAAAAAGTCAAATTTTGACATTAGCTTGCAGGAATTAAAGCTGAAGGAGGAGGAAGAAGAGGAGGAGGAGGAGGAGGAGGAGTAGGAGGAGGAGAAGCAAAAAGGGCATCTCTAAGGGACAGAAAGGGAAAAGGGGCTAAGTTATCTGGAAAGCATTGGGTGCATGTCCCTGAGGAGTATGCAGGGACTGTAAAGCACTGGGATGTGAATCTTACTGACTTCAGGGTCACTGGGCTAAGAGGCTAACACAGGAAGAGGTCCATGTGCTCCAGAAAATACTTGCTCAAACCAGCAGATGATGACTGGGGAGATGCAAGTAAAAAGGAGTAGGAGAGAACATAGGTTCTTTCCATCCACCATCAAGTCTACTTACTCACCAAGCCATTTCACTGGCCCTTTTTTTTTCCTATTTTTTTATTGATACACTGATTTTATGGAACTGTCATAATGGTACAAACAGTAAAAAAAAAAAAAAAAAAAAAAAAAAAAAAAAAAAAAAAAAAAAAAAAAAAAAAAAAAAAAAAAAAAAAAAAAAAAAAAAAAAAAAAAAAAAAAAAAAAAAAAAAAAAAAAAAAAAAAAAAAAAAAAAAAAAAAAAAAAAAAAAAAAAAAAAAAAAAAAAAAAAAAAAGAGTCTGGGCATTTGACCTAAAAACCAACAGACAAAACCCTGGGAAACCAAGAACCAAGGAATGTTCAAGATAGTGAGAGGTAAATCTTCCCTTTGAGGTAATTGAAGTGAGTGGATAGACACTGGAGGTCTTACTCTTTCTGTCTGGGTGGCCTTGCAGAAAGTATTCTAAACTACACATTTTAGTGGCTGCCTATTCAGTCCTCCAAAGTCATGTATCCAGTGTTTGCTTATACAAATTATCTCAATGAGGAGAGATTATAAAATGAGGCAAAGTGCTAAATCTAGAAGCACAAGGGGAATACATTAGAAGTACAGCCCCAGAGAGCCACAGGCTAATAGCAACCAATAATATTTATAAACTGGTATTAGCCCGAAGTGCATGCCATGAGCACGGCAGAGAATGCAATTTTGATTGCTTTGTGCTATTAAGAAGTATCTACGCTGTTGAAATATGAATTATTTCCTTGTTTTAATATTTAAAAGATCTTTATATGTTCTCCATCTGCTATTGGATATTCTCAACCTCTATATTTTTTAGCCAAGCAAATACTAACTTGACCTTGGCTGCTCTGGGGTGGACTGAAGGCTATGAATAGAGAATTGATGCTCATTATCACTTTTGCCTTGGCCTTTCACTATGACGAATCTCTGGTCAATTGTCTTCTATGGCTGCTGTGTATTTCTCTCCATAGAAGACACTGCTCAAATGTTGCTAGATTCTGGCTGGGTGTGACCTTTCATGGAGCTTTTATGGACCAGCTGATTTCTGCACATTTGCAGGCATTCTGACCCTGTGACTTTCAGAACAGAGTCCCTGAGAACAACTATATCCGACCTCAATTGTCCCCAAAGTTACAGATGTAGATAATGGTCCTCATAGTTTTGATCTCTTCCTCTCCTAGCAGAGTGAGGTGTCTGGGGAAACCAGATCAGAGCTGCTAACATAACAAGCTGCTGGCAGCTCTTCAAGTTACTTTGCATAATTTGGAAAGGAGCAGTGTTTTCACAACACCTTCCTCTTTCTGTTGTGGTTAAAATAAGCAGTGCCAAATATTTGAATCTCACTTTGTGCTAGAATCCAATCTGTAAAAAGGGCAAGGGCTACTAAAACTCTGGGGAACTTTGAAATCATTTATAAAATTCGTTTTCACAGCTGGTCTTTTCTCTTTTTGAGTCCTGAATCCTGTTGTTAGTCCAATGTAGGTATAGAAACAATCACAATACTCCATATTATGGCATTTTCAGTATTTGTTTATATTTTCTGTGCTTATACAGCATACCAATAGTGAATCTGAAAGATTCAAGTGTAATATATATACATCTACAATAAAAGTTTCTAGACTTCCCCCAAAATAATTTACTTTCTATGAAAGGAATCCTTTAAATTTGGTTTATAAAGTTTTAAGCATCAAGTGAAAATGATTATCAAGTCTGTTTGTTCTTCAACCCCAATCTGTAATCTGTTCCACATCTGAATTTCTCACTTAAGGCCTCACTGTGCCAGGATGAGCTGGGTCAACAAGGCCCATTCCTTTCTTTGTTCCTCTTGACATGTACCTGATATTTTTTTCCCACAATAATCTTCCTCTTCCCAAAACAAAATACTTCTCTATTCTTAACCCAAACTCTACTTATATCCTTTCTTCTAGTGGCTGATAACTTCATGGAAACCCAATTCTTGCTTCAGTGCTATGTTTAAAGCATGATTTTTCCATCCACTTAAATTTTCTCCCATGTTGAGTACAATGCTTGTGTTTCTTCTTCACAGAGAGCAACCTCTAATGAAATATATTTGCCCTGCCAAAGTATAGCCAATGTCACATAAACAGAGCTTTTGTGGTTTCAGTAATATGGATAGTTAATCCACACATCAGGACAAAGAAACACAGTGTTAAGACTGAAAGTATTTGAAGTATATTTTCTGCATATTCCATGTGAAAAGTCAAAAACAGTGGTATTATATCAATGGTTATCAATGTATCAATGGTACATCAATGGTTACTGCAGCACATAATAGAGGAGAACATAGTAATGAGTCTGGAAATCAGACCAGCCCAAGAAGGTGAAACAGTGCGGAGGCCAAGAACATGAACAGCACATTTTAAAGCAAGTCCTTATGTTTATGTAAATGCTAATATTCCTTGGACTACTTATAATAATTGTATAATTTCCAATGGTGTTACAGTAGGAGGTAACAGGTACAGGGTTCTTTGATGGCTACCAAAATCTCTAGGAAAAGGCTGGAGGTTATTAATATACAAAAAAATCAACTTAGTTACACTCAAGTGAAAATGCACATCATATAACATTTCAAAGTTTTGTTGCTGTCAGTTTGTTTATGGTGTGTGTGTGTGTGTGTGTGTGTGTGTGTGTGTGTGTGTGTAGACAGGGTTTCTCTGTGTGGCCCTGGCTGTCATGGAACTCACTTTGTAGACCAGGATGGCCTTGAACTCAGAAATTTGCCTACTTATTTGCAGAATCAAAGGCATGTGCCATCACTGTTTGGCTTAATGTTCTTATAACGAGACTAAACTACCTGATAGTAGTAATTAGAACAAATTGTTACACATAGAAACTTTACCAGTATCATTATATTTTAATAATGTTCACATAGCTAGGCATTACCGAAAGCATATCTACTTGTAATGTTTCTTCTTATTTTGTCAATTTTTTACAAATTATGAAGTGATAAAACCTAGCATTATAGTAACTTTATTATACAAACTTTTACATTTGAATAATGATCATGTGATATTGTTCTATCACAAAAGTTACACTATACTTAGTCCTTGGAGCATTATTTATGATTTCTTCATATTTTAGTTTTTGATACAATTTGGTTAGAAAATTCACAATAGTAAGTAGTAACATACACAGATAGTGCATGACTTTACAATGTGTACTTTTGTGCATTAATGAGTATAAAACAAAAGAATATCCCTTCATAACATTGAATCTTAACACCTAAGTTTGGACCAACTTGTTTGATTGGACCTGGATTAATGAAGTTTCAAATATTGTCGTATTTTCTCCATGAAAGTATCCTTGAATATAATTTTTAAGGCTGCCAATTAATTTCTTGGAAAGAGTTATGCATATTAGAAAGAGCACTTGGATTTTTTCTCTGTGAGACTATCTTGCAAAGTAAAATGGCACTACCATTAGCATATAATTACTTTATAATTACACTGAAAGGGAATGCATACTTTTTGATGTTTTACGTATTAGATTGTGGGATATATACAACCTATAAATAGAGCCAGCTAAAGTTTAAGTAGAAATGTTATCTTTAGTATCTTTTCTAATTGAATTCTCTTTTCCTTTTTCTGGACTGAATTCTATACAATAGAGGTGCATCTGCTATGTTGAGAGAAAAATGAAAAATGACAACAAGGTATTTAGTGCCTTTGGCTGATGAACTCTGAAATCAACAAAGAGCCAGCTCTCTAGATATTCAGACCAAGAATTTCCACCCTACAACACCCATGCAGTGTGGCATCTGAGTATGGGGTGCATATAGTTCCCCTTTCCTAAAGAACATATCTGCTACATAAACTAAATAGAATGAATTTGAAAAACGGAATCTAGTACCTTGGGATACCAATGTTGGGGTAAGGAATTTAGTATTCAGGTATCCATGAAAATGTTTTGTAATGTAGATCATTTCCAAAAGCTACTACCGAGACAAACTGTCATTTTTTTTTTTTTTTCTGAAAGTAGGCATTCAGGTAAAGCAGTGACCCTAGTGAGCTGGAAAGGGTGACTATGTCAGTCTGTGAAGCCATTAAAGTGCTATCTCAGCTCATTAATTTCCACAAGTATGCTCACTTTGGGGAAAACTGGGTAATGGAGCAAAGATGTATCTGGAGCCAACCTAAGTCAGAATATTCAGCCTTGCTAAAGGGCTCAAACTTCCAGGGCATGTGCTTCTGTCCACACTCTTTACCTGCCCCCCCCCTGCCTAGAAGTTTAGGAGGCAGGGGCATCCTTATGCCAGTTTGGAAGTTTCCCTTCAAATTCTCACCTAAGGCGATTAACAGATTTAGGGCACTCATTTTTCTCTTTAATCTTGTAGGAATTTGCTGAGATGTCAAATTTGTTTTTTTCCCCACTTTTGTCAAGAGGAAGATGAAATTAAAAATGCCTTTTTATGCAAAACATTGGTGGTTAAGGAGTGGTGGTCAACATTGTAGGTTGGCACCTTGCAAGTTATATCAAGAAAAGACCTTGGGAGGGGGACATCCAGGGAGTCATGTGGGGGTGGGGGGATGCAGTCTCCCTTTAGGAACTTTTTTCTTTCCTTTATGGACTTCAGGCTGAATTTCTAGCAGTGCCTGTCTTGAACATAGGTGGGTGGTGGGTCCTTTAAAAAGCTGACCCAAGGCTTTGTAGCCTTCGGAGGATCCCAGGAGAGTAATTCCTAGTTTGGGAAATACTGTATATATGTAGAGAGATTGATCCTGGAACTGTGCAGAAGGAAGGGCAGGTTGACCCTTCCCGGAACCAGCTTATAACTCAGTCCATTTGATTAACCGAAGTTATTTTCTAAAAGAATGGTGTCCTGGAGCCCCATTTTCTTCCCTGTTAATATTTATCAAGTACAGGGGCAGAGCAAACCCTTCTTTTTATGTGAAATCTCAAAGTGATGAGTTTTATCATTGTAAGTCTGGAAGGTGTAGACCATCCTCAACGCACAAGGGCTGTTTCACCCTTTCCTTTATCTCCATGTAGGTGCAGTGCATAGGGAACTTAAGCTTTTACTAGAATTTGATATTTTTACTCTCCCAAAACTCACTCTTTCAGGCGCCCAGAATCTAATGGTATGTGTGCCAATGACTCCCCAAGCCACCCACCTCAACACGCCTTAGCTTAATTCATAGGACACAGGAGTAACTCTGGACATCACCTCCATAGCCCACCCGAAAGAAGACCGTACTGCCAGAACGGAATCAGACTTTCGAGAAGGCTGCCTTGCTCTTTCCCTGTAGATTCCCAGTTTACTAACTCCCGCCCCCACCCCGCCCTCTCCGCCCCTCCCCGGGGGGCCCAGGCTGGTAATTTTCGAGTCCTCCACCTCTCAGACCTGTGAGGTATCCCCTCCCCCCCGCTTCTCCCTGGAAACCTCCTGAGGCTAAGGTAAAACAACACGGAGGCTCTAAATTCAAAGCTGACGCTCAGACAGACTGCAGACCAGGAAAAGTGTCCCAGCTTTCTGAAAGGACCATTGGCTGGGTTTGATGAATTGCATCAGCTCGAAGTGGCTACCTTGCTCCAGGGTTCTGTGAGAACTGGGGCTGCAGGGTGGGTGTGACTTGAGAGTTTGGGGGCAGACCTGGTAGATTGCGGCATAACCACCGAACCCAGGAAGCTAGAGTAAGCTCCTTCTACATCCATCAACCTACAGTGAATAAGTGAACGTTGTTGTCAAAAAGTAGGGTTCTGGGCTGACTTGGGCCAAACATTTTAAAACACTGTGATCTCTGGTTTCAACCTAGGGTCCCAGGCAGAACTCAGTTAAAATTTGTCTTGATCACTCCGTAGTTAAGAAAGAGCAGAGAATTTCATTTGAAAAGGGTTGTTACCCCGATTTTGAGAAAACAGTAAATACCTCCAGAGGCACGATTTGTAAAGGAGGTGGCAAATTTCTGACCTCACTTGACCCAGCTATTCAAGACAAACTGCTTCGGATCCTCAGGCTCAGTACTGACCTGAGGTTTGTGGCTTCGCCAATGCCGGGAATGTGCAATTCTATCTCGGCTGAGAACCGAGCAACAGACCGCACATGATCACTGCCTTTACTGCCTTTGGAGTTGGCGTCTGACAGCAAAGAATCCGGAGCTAGGAACGCTAATGACAGAAACAACCACCTGAACACTGAAATGCAGGCTAGGAGTCTCTGCCTGGAGACGAAGGTTCTGGCTAATTCACTCGGATTGTTTTAACAGGTTAATAAAGTAATTGGCACTCAAGACAACTACATTCTCAGTAGGAGTCCTAGGCGATAAGATGGGAACCACGGGCGACGGTTTGCTACTGTTAATGGCAGCCTTTATTGTCGTTGCTTTTTTTTTTTTTTTTTTCTTAGCAAAATAATAAAAAAAGGAGGAATAAAGGGATGATCATGTCTGACCCCATGATATATGGGTATCTCTCTCTCTCTACCTCCCTCCCACCCTCTCTCCCTCCCTCCTTCCCTTCTTCCCTTCCTCCCTTCTGTGAAATCAGAGAAGTCTCTCCCCAGATCCCCAACAAGCCACAGGCAACTGGAAGAGAAATAAATTAGCTTTAAACATCCACATCCTGCTCCCCATGGAGCACAAGTGCTAATCCCGATTCCTTTTAAGAGAATATTGTTTTGTCTGATCTTTGAACATGATTGAGGATACCAATGCTTCATATAACTTTATTCTACATAACTATAAACTACTCAGAAAAAGTAAAAAGAAATGGGGCACATACACACAGTATGTCTTTTTCAGTGCTGAACAAACTTTTCCATGTTTCATTCTGGCTCTGAAGTTATGTACTTATGAAGGTTGAATTATGTATTTCCTTTGGTTGTATTTTTTTTTTTTTTATCTGAATACATAACCACTAAAGTGGCAGCCTAGTTCTACATGTTGAAACCAAATTCTGGTTCCTAGTTTCTGGAAATAAATGAGTGAACATATTCCTGGCTTAAGAGAAATTGATCAAAGCCCTGCCTGCTCCCCACCCAATACTGTTTAGATGGGAAAGCACATCTTTTCTCATTGAATAGCCTTCTCAAAGAAACACTTAGAATCCACTTATATCTGCCATGCATTAGAGTTCTAAGGGTGATTTTTTTCTTTTTTTACTTTCCAATTGTAATTAGAACATATTTAGATTTTGGGAAAATTTTGTGATTTCATCATGTTCAGGAATCTGTGTCTGGCTTTAAATATAATGAGGGATGTTTCCGTTTTAACTGAATCGGAAAAAGGAAACAGCAGCAGCCAAACAAAACCATCTTAACTGAAACACCAGGGAGGTTAGGTGTAGCAAACCCACTCCAGGAAGTGTGTTCCAGGGCATGTGGGCAGATATCACAGACTCTAGAGGATCTTATTAAATCCTAGTATCTCTATTGTTTAAAGCCACCGGAATCTTCTATGGGGGTAGGAGGCTGAAGATATCATTTCTGCATTTCCCTTGCTACTTCATTTTTCAAACGAAGGAGCTCAAATTACAGATTCACACCCCTGCTGTTTTGAAGGATATATATTTGACCTGAGAACCTACAAAGGTCAAAAACAAGTCTAATTTTGACAGGAGAGTGTCCAACCCCCCATTGAACACAAGAGGTCGCTCCTGCAAACAAGTGCTCAGGAAAAATATTGCTAATCACCTTTATGTAATCAGTTTTATGTATTCTATAAAAACACTGACAACTTTGCAGATATGCTTGATATGTTAAATGCATACAGCAATCAACTAAGGGAGAGAGGAAAATCTGGGGTCAAATGAGAACCTCCAGGAAAGGGGAAACAGGGATGCCTGCTGCAGGAACTTGATTTATTTATTTTTTAATACAAAATTGTATTATCACAGATACACAGATCTACAGAGCACACTCGCCATGGGATCTTATTATTATTCCTGAGTTCTGTCAAGTTTCTCCCTTTGAAGGGAGTATCTTCTACATGGATCCTGTCTTTGATCAGTGTAAGAACCAAGAAAATGATTGTTTTACAATAATGTCCCTGAGTTAAGAAAAAGAAAACAGGAGATGGTAGAACGGTTCACACATAAATCTATATAGTAGCTTTTGGATTGTTACCGCCAAGGATTCTTTGTAACAATGTATTGTTTGGAGGAATTAAAACATCACTATCTGTGTAAATGAATGCCTGCCTGTGTGTGTTCGGAAGGATGGACAGTGAGGGACCTTTCCTAGTGGATTCTGCTGCTTAAAAGCCAGCTTATAAACGTGGAGTGAGGAAATCCCCTATTTACCTTCGGTGCTATTTGTTGTTGTTTTTAAACTGGGGTCGGCTTGGTTATATGAAAGGGTAGCATGCCCTTGTACTTGGGAAACTTGCTTTCCGGGCCATTATCCACATTGACTCTACAAAAGCATCTTGACAAAAGACTCTCCCCATAGGATACCAGAGATCAGAAAGGGGAGTTAAAATGAAACAAAACACAACTGATAATTTAACCTATGTGGACACAACTTTCCATCCTGCTCGAGTACTTCGAAGTAATTTATAAAAAAAATAAAATAAAATAAAATAAAAAGGAAGGGAAGCGATCCTATCTGCCCTCTTTTGAAGGAAAACAAAGCAAAACAAGACGGGGTCAGGGGTAAAAAAAAAACCCACTGATGCTTCCTTATGGCCCTTGCTCTGTCAGTGTGTACTCTGAAAAGTTACATGCCTTCTGACTCAGTCACTGAGGCCTAGGTAAGGTTCACAGGTTTTATCAGGGGTTAGATCTGGTGAGAGATGCGAAGGTTTCCTAACCCCCTGGGTCTTCTCAGGGGCAACAAGACACCAAATGAAACCTTCTAAGTTTGTGTTTGTAAACCCCCCCCCCCTTTGTTGATAAAACCGTCTCTCTAGATAAGATATGAGTGGTGTAGAAGTTCTGAGAGAAGTGTGGGGATTCTGTGAGAACCCTCAAATCTACCTCTGAAGAACTGTGAGCGATTTTAGAAATCACATACACACACACACACACACACACACACACACACACACACACACACAAAGAAAAGTAATATTGGCAAAAGTTACCGGTGAGATGCAGCCAACATCTCTTCCAGATGGCTTCCCCAGAGGAAACAAATTAGCAAGCCAACCTCAGTGAAGGGGAGTAGGCAACCCACTCTTGCAATAGGCCCTCCCTGCTCAGAACTTCAGACTAACAGACTAAAAAAGAAAAAAGAAAAAAAGAAAAAAAAAAAACTCTAGAGAGTCGTGTAAAGTTGCGCTTATAATTATCAAAATGTCAAAGAGCGGGGTGCACCTTTCCTTTTAAAATGAGTGGACAAGTGATCCATAGATCCATAGAGAGATCTAGACCACGCGGTAAACTTTCGGGTACTGCACTCCTCCTCGAAGTCAGTATACTCTTGCTAGAGTTAAACTGAATAGCAGACCTCACAGGTCCAGAGGAAAGGAGCAAACCGCAGAGTTAGCTTCATTTTACCTTTGCGTTTCCAACCTGATTGTCCGCTAGGGCGAGAAGCTCCCCTTTCCTCCCACCCCCAAGTCTTTGGAGAGCTGAGATTGGGAAATGACGGGGTCAACAGGGTCGCAGTAAAAAAACAAAAACAAAAAAACCATTTCCTCGGGGTCTAACCGTCCCATTCAGGGTTAGTCCCCCAGCCCCTAGCGCGCCTCGGGCTGCCAGCTCCAAGAGACGCACCCTTGCTGGAGGCAGGGACGCCGGCCGAACCCAGGGCTGTGCGCGCCAGAGGGGGAGTCGATGGTGGAAAGAGATCGGTTCCAAGTTTCCTCCCCTTTTCTTAGCGCCCGGGAGGGGCCCGGTTCACAGGAAGAACCTACCCACCAGCCAGGCACTCGCCAGCAGCCAGAAAAAGGAGCCCCGCGCTCAGTGCAGCCTTTGGACCTCGGGGACCCGGGGATCGCGGGGCGCAGGAGCGGCGCGAGGGGCGAGGCGCGTCCGGGTGGGCGCAGGGAAGGGACGGAGAACAAGGAGACGGCGGCCTGGGGCAGGGGAGCCACCGGGCCAACGGGAGCGACGCGGCCTCGGGAGGCCTAATCCTCTCCCGCGGGCTCGCCGAGCGGGCAGTGGCGCGCGGAGACGCCGGGGCTGAAATATGATAATCAGAACAGCTGCGCCGCGTGCCCTGCAGCCAATGGGCGAGCCGCTCGCCTGACGTCTCCGCGCACTGCGTCAGACCAATGGCGATGGAGCTGAGTTGGAGCTGAGAAGTTTGAGTAAGAGATAAGGAAGAGAGGTCCCCCCGAGCCGCTCGAGTCCGCCCCGCCGCCGCAGCGCCTCTGCTCCGCCAACTCCGCCGGCTTAAATCGGACTCCCGGATCTGCGAGGGCGCGGCACAGCCGGGCATCGGCTCCCTCTGCCTTGGCAACCCCGGGGGTCCACTGTTTCCCACCTAGCCACAGCACCAGCATCCTCTCTGTGGGCTGTTCACCAACTGTCCAACCACCATTTCACTGTGGACATTACTCCCTCTTACAGATATGGGAGACATGGGCGATCCACCAAAAAGTAAGAGGCTGTTTTACCTTGTGGGGCTCGGAGTGCTGTTGTGGTGCGGGGGTTCTCTCTCGGGTACTGGTGCTAGGGTACTTCGGATTTGTAGTCACTGCCCGGTGGTTCTTTTTTTGTTGTTGGTTTTGTTTTCTGTGTTTTATTTTTTTTATTATTTTTTCCTTGTCCCCACGATAGCATGTTTGTGGATTCCGATCTTCGGGAAACTGAGCATACCTTGTGTTTGAATCTGCCTGCTTGCTCTCCCAAAACTCCAACCGCTTGATGCTTAGTGGTGATTTCCTTCTCCGGAATCTGGGGCTCTTGGAGAGGAGAAGGTTATTTTGTAGTAAAGGTCTGCCTGCCCAAACCACACCGGCAGATATGAATTAGCATTAGACTTGCAAAAGAGAGCGACTGACAACTGTATTGATGTCTAACAATATCCATCCCTTGTGCTATTGAAGAACGTGCTTCATGGAAAATACAGACATCCTAGCGTTGATTTAACGCTTCTAGTCAAAACCTTTTCTATGACTTGACTTATCCACAATCTTGCCTAATGATTATAGCAAAGAGGGACGAGGGGAGAAAACACAAAATGAGCGAGTTTGATTGCGTGCTAGGCTTACAAATGTAGACTATTCAAATCTGCATTTTACATATATTTCACCTCCCTTTAAAAAAAAAAAAAAAGCGAGTCAAGGTTTTGATGGCACACTCCAATTACCATCCCAAAGTGCAATACTCTTTAAGAGAAAAAAGAGATAGAGAAAAGAAAAAAAAAATTCTTCCAGAGTACACCCTATAAGAGAACGACACTAAAAGTGTGTTTATCTCTGTAGGAAGTAAACGGTTAGTCAATCATGTATTTATTTTCATTTCAGAAAAGCGTCTGATTTCCCTATGTGTTGGTTGTGGCAATCAAATTCACGACCAGTATATTCTGAGGGTTTCTCCGGATTTGGAATGGCATGCGGCATGTTTGAAATGTGCGGAGTGTAATCAGTATTTGGACGAGAGCTGTACATGCTTTGTTAGGGATGGAAAAACCTACTGTAAAAGAGACTATATCAGGTATGCCATTTTTACATCATTATTTTCTGAGATTTTCTTGTCTCTCCTTGTTTATTATTTGATGTGGCTTTGTCTTTTCAGGGTATTTGCTTTAGAGGGTTCAGTGTGCAAACGTGTTTCAAAAACATTAAACTGTTGTTCATGTCTCGGAGGTGGGGAGATGTCACCAAAGCTCTCATAAATTTTATTGTTAAGGTTTGTTAATGTCTTGGATTTTTTGATACAAAAATTAATTTTCTTTTTATGCTTCTAAGAATATCAACAAAATTAAGGCAAATAAGTGTAGGTTTTTAAACTTCTAAGAAAATCTGTTTTCATTATATAGTTTAGCATCTGTCTTATTTATCACCGACTTAAAAATTCTTTGGAGGTGTCCATTAAACACACAAAAGTTTCAGCAAAAGATTTTTGAAAAACAAGTCCAACCATTGCGCCCTTTACTTTTTTGATGAATCCTTCTTGGTAGAAAAATTCAAAGCCAACTAAAATATTCCTTACAAAAGAAAAAAAAAGACCGGAAATTTAATCTTTTTAAATATTAACCCTTTGGTGATATCTAACTGTCTTTTCTTTCTTATCTTATCTGAGCTGATGAATTAGACAGAGCAGATCAAATTGCCCATCATCTGTCTGTGAACAATTGGTATATTTAGGTAATTGATCAGCTTCCTCTCTCACATTAAAATCTAGTAACTGATAAAATGAGGGACTCACCCCTCGGGACAAGACCAAACCCAAAGGGAACTGAGTTTGCTTTTCTTGTATGGTTTTGCTAATTTCAAGTTTTCTCTGACATATGTATGCATCAGAAACTCCACTTTTTTAGCTTAGAAAGACAGTAGCATTTCTAAAGAAAAATGTGTTCGTTCTAATACAATGCAAAATACTGTTCATCTTCATTGTTATGTTAGTGATGGCAAAAATATAGCCAATTTTAAATTCCGAAGTGGTTACTGGCAAGTGAGTGGCCTTTCTAAGCTGTAAAGGGCTTTGTAGCTTGAGAACTTTCATTAAAGTTTAGTTTTGATTTAAAATACAGCCACCAGTTTTTCTTCTTCTTCTACAATGCCTGCCTTTTTTCTTTCTTTCTTCCTTTTTTTCCTTTTTTTCTTTTTTAAAAAAATCTTGGAGTGGAAGGTATACCCTTAATAGGTAAAAACTAAACAATGCCAGTTCAGCCCCAAGGAGGGTTTTGTTTGTTCCTTTTGTTGTGTTTTAATGCTTTGAGGAGAGTGGGATGAAGTAGGGTACAGGAAAGGAGTGGGATTTGGTAAATGGTTTGTGTACAGGCAAAGTAAGTAAAAAGGGGGAAAAAAATGAAATCTACCTTCTGACCCTGACAAATAAGCCATCTTCATTTTTGGCTTGGCTGGAGTCTACACTTGGGATTCTGGAGAGGAAGAGCCGCTTCCACTCTCAGAAGCATCCTTATTCCCTCAGTCATATCCATACAGACCTTTGTAATTCGGGATATGTCTATTTGCAGATGAACAAACTAATTACAACTCAATTGCTTTTTCATTTCTCCATTTTGTCTTCTCTCTCTCTCTCTCTCTCTCTCTCTCTCTCTCTCTCTGTGTGTGTGTGTGTGTGTGTCTGTGTGTGTGTGTCTGTGTGTGTCTGTGTGTGTGTGTTTCCATGAAAGAATACTTGTGCATAACCCCCCTTGGAGGTTCTATAGTTGTAAAAGCAGGGCAAAGTGACCATTTTGATTTTAAACCCTCCCTCTCCTTGGGGGAGCAATATGGCCCCCTCCTTTGTGTGGATACAATCCTATCTCTTTCACTCTCTGTGTAGGAATAACTGAGAGATGTAGAGGGGAGTAAGCAATACAATAGTAGATGGAACCTATAGGGACTTCCCCGTGGTAAAGAAAGGCTGGCAAGGAGGAGTATCTTAGTAGTGAGTGTGTGTGTGTGTGTGTGTGTGTGTGTGTGTGTGTGTGTGTGTTGTTTTGTTTTTTCATTTGTCATGTTAGCCTTGACTCTCAGGCAAATTAACATAGAGGCTGATGCTTCGGGAATCTAAGAAAGACTGAGGGAACAGACAGAAGCTGGTTTTTAAAATAAAAGTGGAAGAATAAAGAGGGAAGTTTCCATTAACATGTGGCCTGTGGGAAAGTCTTTAGTTGAATAAATACTGGAAGGCCTTTGCTTTGGGAATCTGGAAGCCTTCTAAGGCTTCATTTGCTATTCAGTTCTGTAATTGTGTGTCCACAGATGGAGCGGAAGTGACAGTGCCTAGCCCAATCGTTTTTGGTGTTGCAATTTCAGAAATATTTTTAGTAGTAGGAATTGAGGGATAGAGAATAGCATGGGGATACTAGTCAACAATGTCCCCTGAATTCCTCCCACCTAGAATTTGCGAGAATAACCATGGGACTGGTTACAAAAGCCCATCGCCAGGTTTAGAATCCCTCAATAAATTTCCCTGGGCTAGGTGTCTGAACTCAGTGTACCAACTGCGACAAACACGGAGGCTCTCCGGAAAGGTTTCTCTTGTCAAAGGGAGGATGGTTAAAAGGAGAAAGGAAGCAGTGAGGAAGAGAGGGAGGGAGAGAAAGAGAGGTAAAGAGAGAAGAGTATTTCTCTACTCTGTCCAACTTTACTACTACTGGTTCTTTTTCTTTTTTCCAGGGCAGGTCAGGGTTTATGGCCTGGGTTGCTGGCCATCTTGAGCCTGAGCCTGCCTGAAGTCATTCTCTCTCCTTGTACTTTTCTTCCCATGCCGGGGTCGTTTCATGCAGGTTGTACGGGATCAAATGCGCCAAATGCAGCATAGGCTTCAGCAAGAACGACTTCGTGATGCGCGCCCGCTCCAAGGTGTACCACATCGAGTGTTTCCGCTGTGTAGCCTGCAGCCGACAGCTCATCCCCGGAGATGAATTCGCGCTGCGGGAGGATGGGCTTTTTTGCCGCGCGGACCACGATGTGGTGGAAAGGGCCAGCCTGGGAGCTGGAGACCCACTCAGTCCTTTGCATCCGGCGCGGCCGCTGCAAATGGCAGGTACTTCTCAACCCAGGGGGAATCCTAGCTGGGGAGGGGCAGTTGGCGCTAAGTCAAAACCCTTCCTGCCTGCAACACGGGGGCTACAGGGGTGGATCTGAAAGTGGCCTGCAATAAACAACACGTGCTCTCCGACTTTCTAGCAAGTTTCCATACACTTATCATCTACCTTGAATGTACAAGCACACATCTACATGTCTATCTATATATGGGTACACAGCATACTCAACTTGTGCACACATGTATACACAAGCCCAAACAGTACTGTCAGCTTTACTTTGGCCTCCAACCCATGGCTTACTGAAAATGGGCTTCAGCTCTTAGCCAGGTTTTCTTCTAGCTGCTGCCTAATTAAAGGGGTGGAGTCCTGGGTTTCCAGGAGTTTCTTTCCTAGCCAGTGACGGAAGCTTAAGCAGCCTCAAGGCATTTTGCTTCCCGCATTTTTTTTTTTTCTCCTAGAGATTTACTCTCTAGTCCAAAAGATTTTTAAATTTTATTTTTATGCTTTTGTCCGAAAACAGGTTCCTAAAAGATACAGTGTCCGGCAACTGCAGCATTGCACAGGGCTGTAACTTAAAACTGTCAACAGCCTAATCTGCAGTAATTGCTTTTTAAAAAGGACCCTGCCTCTTTAAGCCATCCATTCTACGTGATTTGGTGAGAATTTCATCTCCAAGCCTGTAGCTGTAGCTCTGAATTGACCCTAGAGGTGTTTAGCCTGACTGGAAGGTGTGGGTTTGGACCATCCAGATCAGAGGACCATAAAGGAAAGTGAAGGCATATGGGCTGGAGAGAACAGAGGCGCTGAGACACCAGGACATTGTTTCTTACCTGCCTTCCAGTCAGAAGCAGAGCTCCATCCCTCCTTCCCCCCATTTCATATTAAGTCATCAGCCCATACTAAATATTGGGGAGGGGGAATGACAGCTTCCCCCCCCCATCCCCACTCTGTTCTTCTGGCTGCTCTGAGAATTCTGTCCTGGGGGATTTCTAACTAGTAGGCATGGGGCAAAGAGAAACACAGTAAAGGCAAAAATATTGGGAGGGAAGAAGGACATTCTCCAGCAGTCGTTTATCTCAAGGCTCGACAGTTCAACAAAGTTTCAGTTTTCATTTGCTTGGGGTCAGCTTGTCTCGGGAACATCCCACGCTGATTTAATGCTAAGAAAGACTGGGACCCATTCGGATAGCCAGAATACAGCAAAAAATTTTAGCTTCTAAATATGACTGTCCCGTGGAATTGAAGTTCAAGAGTTTCTGGCAGAATTCTCTGACTTTCTGGTCCAGCCCTGTAGTGTCTCTGCCTGTCACTGGGGTGTTCTGCATTTTATTTTCAGGTACCCTCTATGGTGTTCACCCAGAAGGGAAAGCGGGAGCCTGGAGGTGGTGATAGTCGGGATAATCTGTGTCCTGGCTATGAGGAAAGGGGAGGAAGAAGGGAAAATACTGTTTTGTTTTGTTTTTTTAAATGTCTCTGATGCGGGCGGAGACGTCACCGCGCTTCCTTTGGCTAATACTGTGGCAAACACAAGTAGGGACAGAAGCCTCATCTCTTTCCCCTCCCCCACCACTCTGCATTGTCCTCTGTAGATTAAGGAGCGAGATTTCTTTTCCCTCTTTACCCTTCTTCGAAGCTTCTTCCTGGTATGCTGAGCTCGGGCAGGGTAGGGAGCCCAGCAGACTGATGGCAGCGAGAGTGACCTTGCGTGCTCACAAAGCTCCTTTGCCCCATAGCCGAGCCCATCTCCGCTAGGCAGCCGGCCCTGAGGCCTCACGTCCACAAGCAGCCCGAAAAGACCACCCGCGTGCGGACTGTGCTCAACGAGAAGCAGCTGCACACCTTGCGGACCTGCTACGCCGCCAACCCTCGGCCAGATGCGCTCATGAAGGAGCAACTAGTGGAGATGACCGGCCTCAGCCCCCGAGTGATCCGAGTCTGGTTTCAAAACAAGAGGTGCAAGGACAAGAAACGCAGCATCATGATGAAGCAGCTCCAACAGCAGCAGCCCAACGACAAAACTGTGAGTAGCCATGAGACCAAGCAAGAGATGGTAACAACCTTGCCGGGGCGTGCAAGTGCACTGGTCGATGGTACCCAGCCTAGCACCAGCAAGCATCCCAGGCAAAGGAGGTCCTTTCGCCTTCACCTAAACCCAGGTGTATTGAGTATGCTAGCTTCTGAGTGCTGAGAGCTGGCTGGTTAGACTGCAGAGCTGTGAGCAGTGCTCCCATCCGTTGCTGATTCCAAAGGGACCCATGTCATTCAACATCATCTGCTGCACCTAGAACCAAAAGGGTCTAGTGGTTCCCTCCCCAGTATAGGTGGCAGTGAGGTCTCAGCTCAATTTTTTCAAGCATTGGGAGTGATCCTTAGAGTTGCCAATACTGTCAAGGACAGTACTTTGGGTGCTGATCTAGATAGAGCATGATGCAATGGGCTTACCAGCCTGCCAGCTTCTAGTCCCACTCCAACATTTGGAGAGGCCTACCACTGTTCTTGAAGATGCAGGAGCCCTCCAACGTGCCCATTCAGATAATCCACTACTTCAAGTGGAACCCAAAGCTTACTTCCAGCCTTTGGCACTATTATTTTGGGCAAAACTCCCTTTCTCTTCTCACTCCTTGCTTATGTTAAGCTAAAGGGTTTCTTTCTCTTTTCTTCCTTTCTGCTACAACCATATTTTTAAACGTCATAAAGTCTGTTGTCATTAAACTTGGCAGGCGGGCCAGGGCTGAGCAAGGGTACTCAGTGCATAATAGCATAGTGCAGAAGCAGCCAGACCCCAAAGCTTTTGGGGTGGGGGCCAGGTCTGCAAGGAAGAGTGTTTGGAAAAAATCTTCAGCTAACCCAAACTACCTAGAAAACCTCTATCAGAGGCTGATGGATGTCTGGCTGAACCTCCTCTTTCTACTTCTGGGAGGCTGTGGCCTATGAAGGCAGATGAAGGGTGTGGGGGCTAAAATGTGAAGGCAAAGGATAAGTTGACAGTTGTAGTAGTGTGGTTTCAATAAGATCTCAGTCAGTCTAATAATGAAGCACATAGAAGAAAAACAAAAGAGAACTCTAACTAATATCCATAGGTGCAGCAGATTAACTGAGTCAATACTGGACCACTATAGAGATAAGATAATACTTGGATATATTTGCTTAGCACATACAGACAATGGAGGGAGGGAGTTTGCTCATTAATATGTTGAAATGGGGGTGTTCTTCACAGAATATCCAGGGGATGACAGGAACTCCCATGGTGGCGGCTAGTCCTGAGAGACACGATGGTGGTTTACAGGCTAACCCAGTAGAGGTGCAAAGTTACCAGCCACCCTGGAAAGTACTGAGCGACTTCGCCTTGCAGAGTGACATAGATCAGCCTGCTTTTCAGCAACTGGTAAGTGTCAGCTCCCAAACAGAGAAGGCTGAATTCCCACTAGAAAGGAGATTCTGATTTAACTGTCACACAGGAAAGATCCACCCAGGGAGGGTGCTCCCTGTGCCAGTGTTGGGGAGAAAGCAAGGAAGGTTGATGATAGATGGGAGGGAAGCAAATACAAAGAAAGTACATCTCTTAAGAATCTTTGCTTTAAAATGAGATAACATGATTTAGCTATAGAGGGTGATTTTCTGCAAACAAGGCAAGTGTTGTAGGATGAACTTCATGGTGCCTAAGTAGTTATGTGTACAAAGATAAAAATGGTGGCAATACCACACATCTTAGACTGTTATAAGGACTTCAGAGATCACCTTTGCATTTAGATCAGCAATCAGTAAGTTTATTACTTTATCTGCGTCTAGTAATAAGGTCAACTAAAATAATTGTAATACATATTCCATGTAATAATATAGAACATTGTTATCCAAAAGCAGCAGACATTGTCTGAACCCAAATCTCTTATCTGTCAATAAAGAGAATGATTATAGAATGTTGCTATATTTCTTTCAAGTTACATCTTAATCTAAACCATAGGGCTTCTTAAACACTCTTAAATAAACGAGTTTAGACACGGCAAAGTTACATACAATGTGGCATGTATACCAAAGGGAACATGGGCATTGTCAGTCAGAGGCAATGTATATTTAACTTGTGAAAACTCCGTCTTAGCCCTAAAGTGTTTTACACATCTATTCATAGAAGACAATTCATTTTTACTTTATAAAAGGTTAAGATTAAACAAAATGTTAAAAATATCCTTTTCAATATGCTACAAATACTTAAAAGTTTTTTTTTTCTCCCTTTAAAATATAATCAGCCCCATAGGTCTTGTTTTATTAAAGAGAAAGATGTGTCCTTTCTTTAGTAACAATGCTAATTCATCAGTTGAGGATAGGGCTTTTTTTTCTATCGCTTGTACCCTGAGGGCATTTGCTTTCTCATGTCAACAGTTATAAGGGTGATTGGCCAGAGGCAAGTGGTTAAAAGGGTTTGGTTCCAGGCAATGCCTGTAAATGGGCCAGGCTAGTGAGCAGGCACATTTGAGAAGTCCCTTGACCTCTCAAGGGGAAAATTTAATAAAGAAAAAAGATTCTGGAACTAGAGGGGAAATTTTATTTTAAATAATTTGTCCATATGAAGCCTTGTCTGGGCAAAACTTGAATAACTGAAAGACAGTAGTGTGAGGCTTCAAGACAGCCAAGAACTGGTTCCTTCTGAAACCCTAGAGTCAGATGAGAACTGAAGAATGGAATCTGAGGGGGGTGGGGAGGATCACACAGTAGTTAAGTAGCACACTTCTATAGTGTGAGGATGAATAGTGTATGGATCCCCTCATGTAAAGGGGAGGAGGGGACAATGAGCCACCTTAAGAGTTTATCATTGTTCCAGGGAGCCTCCATTCAATCTCCAGCCACACTGAAAAATACAGACTTTGATGTCTAGAGAACTTTCCTACTCCCAGAGCTACATGTAGCCAGCAGGCTAATTTTATTTTGAGCCTTCATGGGAGAGTTGTGATGCTACTTTACAGTGGGAAACACATTTGCTCTTACATAATTTAATATGACATAATGTTGGGAATTCAACTTGAGTAAAAGAGAGATCTTTAGGAAGATGGAGAAAGTGAGAGCATTTCCAAGTACTTCTCATAGGCCTCCTTTCAGCCTGCTTAAGTTCTCTTATAGACATGGATATCTTTGTTGATATACCTGCCTATGAACAAGACCTTACACATGCATACACAATGTAATCCTTTTATATTTCCATGGACAGTATCGAAGCCTCCTTTATTTACTTCTCAACCTTCCACGCAGGTCAATTTTTCAGAAGGAGGACCAGGCTCTAATTCTACTGGCAGTGAAGTAGCATCGATGTCCTCCCAGCTCCCAGATACACCCAACAGCATGGTAGCCAGTCCTATTGAGGCATGAGGAACATTCATTCAGATGTATTTTTTTTCCCTGTTGGAGAAAGTGGGAAAGTATGTTGAACTCCGAAATAAAAGTATTTAACGACCCAGTCAATGAAAACTGAATCAAGAAATGGATGCTCCATGAAGTGCACGAAGTCTGTTTTAATGACAAGGTGATATGGTAGCAACACTGTGAAGACAATCATGGGATTTTACTAGAATTAAAAACAAACAAAACCCTAGCCCAACATATGCTATTCAATGACCTTAGGAGTACTGATAAAGAATAATGAGAAAAAAAAAAGACGTTTTTAAAACGTAGAGGATTTATATTCAAGGATCTCAAAAAAAAAAAGCATTTTCATTTCACTGCACATCTAGAGGAAAAACAGAAATAGAGAATTTTCTAGTCCATCCTATTCTGAATGGTGCTGTTTCCATATTGGTCATTGCCTCTGCCAAACCGGAGCTCCAGCACACAGTGGAAGAAACTGGCCTCAGTGGCTGAAAGAATCTTTTCAGGAAGGCGGAGCTGCGTTGGTTTGCTATGTTTTTAGTTGACTTTGACAAAGGGTTAATTGAAATTCTGGGTCTCTTTGGCATGTCCTGTAGCTGGTTTCTCTTTTACTTTTGCCTCTTTCTCCCATTTTTCTTTTCTTTCTCTTTACTTTTTTTTTTTTTTTTTTTTTTTTTTTGAGATCCATCCTCTATCAAGAAGTCTGAAGCGACTTTAAAGGTTTTTGAATTCAGATTTAAAAACCAACTTATAAAGCATTGCAACAAGGTTACCTCTATTTTGCCACAAGCGTCTCGGGATTGTGTTTGACTTGTGTCTGTCCAAGAACTTTTCCCCCAAAGATGTGTATAGTTATTGGTTTAAATGACTGTTTTCGCTCTTTCTGGAAATAAAGAGGAAAAAAGGAAACTTTTTTTGTTTGCTCTTGCATTGCAAAAATTATAAAGTAATTTATTATTTATTGTCAGGAGACTTGCCACTTTTCATGTCATTTGACATTTTTGTTTGCTGAAGTAAAAAAAAAAAAGAGATAAAGGTTGTACCGTGGTCTTTGAATTATATGTCTAATTTTATGTGTTTTGTCCTTTTCTTCTTAAATATTATGTGAAATCAAAGCGCCATATGTAGAATTATATCTTCAGGACTATTTCACTAATAAACGTTTGGCATAGATAAATAAATAAACGCAATGATTCAGGGTCCCTCTTTTATATGTTTATTAGCAAGTCTTTAACATGTCTGAAATTAAAGATTGCATGTGAATTGGGTTAAAATGACATACAGTACAGTAGCTGTGATATTGTATTGCAAGTAGTTCAGGTCAGGTTTGCAAGTTTCGATTTCAATAGTTGGATCAAAGTTGGTTGGAAGAAGCCCTTTAGCTCTCGACTGTGATAATGTTACAGGTTTTTTGAAAATGAGATGCTGTTCTCTTTCCTGCACCATTCCTCTCCTCTCTCTTTCTTTTCCCTCTACCCCCACCCCTGCATCCATCCCCAAAGGAAGAAGGTCTCCTTGAGAATGGGTTTTGATTGGAATCACTATTTTATTTTCCTAGCATCAAATGCTTTATACCAAAGTCTCAGGATCATCGAAATTACCCATATTTCAAACATAAACTCTTGCTGAAGAAGCTTTCTGCCTAGCCAGTGAAGGATGGCCATTGTAGACTGGTGGCTGATTGAGAAATGCCGCTTTATTTGCGCAGAAGCGAGGAAAGACCGAGCGAGAGAGGAAAGGCTTCTCTCAGCAGTTCTCAGAACTGTAGGTGTCCGCATTTTCTTACCTCTTCCACTTCCCCACCCCCACCCCCCTTTTCTCGCATCTCTAATTTCAAACCCTTGCAAAGGGTGCCTGGCTGCGGAGAAACACGGAAAGCCTTACGTTGGGGAACCGCCTCCCCCCCTTCCCCCCCCCCCGCCCTGCCGGGACTAGGCTCTTCCCTTTCCGAGCTCCCCCCAGGCTATCGTAGTCCCGGGGTGGGGGCGAGGGTGGGGAACAAATGCTCTGGATCAGACACTGCCACCCACGCCGCCCGCGTTTAGCAAAGGTTCACCTGCATGCCACAGAACCCAGGGTGGACACAAGACCCCGCCTGCCTCAAATTGGCCTCTTGTTCCTTTAGGGTCAGGATCACTCCATTCTTTCTCTCTTTCCACCTCCCAGCCCCATTCCTCATGCCAGGATCTTTCTTTGACTGTGGAAACTAGATTCATTTGTATGCGCGAGTGTAATGCCATTTTCAGTATCTGACAACTTAATAAATACGAAAGCTAAGTACCCTAATCGTGTGTAGTGTGGCGCCTTACCCTCAGCAGCTTCTGACTCAGAGGAGGGCAGAGGCCAGAACCTGGGCTGGAGACCCTCGCACGCCAGAGACCCTAAGCTCTTGAGTTTGCTTTCACCCTCTCCAAACCTGCGCAAGTTGGGATGCGAGCTTCAATTAGGCTTTTGTTTGGCATCATTCTACATAACGGGTTAATTACAGCCTCTACGGGGAGGGCAGAAAGAAAACAAACTTAGCATTGAAAATGTTATAGAGCATTAGACATGCCCTTGATTACTTGGATTGTTGTGTCTAATTCTTGACAGAGGGGTAATAATTTGGCGGGCAGTAATAATGGTTTGTAGTTATTTGCTAGGGAAAACAAGAGTTCTGTCTTATCTCATAAGGATCATCTTCCATGAAGGGCTCTCCTCCATCACCTCTTCTTCTTTTCTTTTCTTTTTGCCTTCTCTAATCTCCCATCACCAGAGTGGATTCTAGTCTACTAGACTAGACTGTATCCAATCCTCTGCTCTTTGGTTTGGTTTCTTGTACCTAGAAAAGCTATCAAATAAGAACGCTCAAGGGTGTCAAGCACAATATGAATTTGGAGTAAAGCTTGAAAGTTACTTGATTGCTGCGCAAGCTCAAGGAGAGATGAAGTCTCTTTCCCACCAATAAATAGCCTTTGGTGGACTCAAGTGTATTAGGACAGAATTATGAACAACCAACTACAACTTTATTTAGACTTCCCGTGCAATGGGAGGACTGGGGTAAACATCTGTTACCATCCTCTGGGCACTGATTTCTGAGTTACTACTCTCTCTCTCTCTACTATATATATAGTGTACGTAGATGTCAGTTTGTTTTGAAGTCCACAGCTTGAAACTAAGTATTTTAGCAGAAACTGATGAATCCTTTTTATTTCACTTGCTAGACTCAACATATTTGTTGTCAGATGGCTGAGAATGGATTGATGGGTCAAATTCTTGTATTATTGATGAGAAAGATGTGTCTGCCCCTTCTAGCCTCTTTAGAATGTTCTTTAAAATTTAGTAGCTGACATTTCTTCTTGTTTTGTAACTCATGCTTTCCCCCTTTGTGCCTTCCTCTGAACACCTCTGGAGACCCAGTTTTGATCTCTCCTTATTTGCTATTGCCTATGTCCCTCACTCCCTTGTTACTCCAAGTCCTTCATTCTGGATATTATGAGTCATTTCCTCTAGCTTCTGAACACTATTATTTGATGCAATTGAAAACATCTAGGATGCTTTTCTTAAATCAGGGGATTCATATCATCTCCTAAAGATGAGATTACTACCCCATGCAGTTTCTACAGAACAGTAGCCTATCTAATTCACTCTTCCTTTTTGCTCCCCTTTTATCAAAGGGATCAATGTTTCTAACATTAAAAAGTTTTCTTTTAAGTTAGACTCGTATTCAAAGACCCCCCCCATTTTCGGTTACACTTCTGGTTATTATTGTGCATGGGTGTGTGTGTGCGCGCGTGTGTCTCAGTTGCCTGTGGACAACTTTTCTTGGTGTTCAGTATTCAAGGGCCAACTTTGTAACAATGTTCTCTTGCTATTCACCCCATCAACTTGTTAAACTCTATTTGTTGACCTCCTTTCTGATCTGTCTGAATCCCTTTGACTGCCAGCCAAAATGACAATATGTGTTCAAGTTGCCTTAGAAATACTGTGTCTTTCCTTAATGCTTTGCGCTTAAAAGCTACAAACAAAATTGATCATTGAAGTACAACTTTTCTGATTCCTACCAGGGGTCACTTAGTTTTTCCCTAAGAAATAGTTGTTTATATGACACCCAGCCACTTTGGGTTTTCAATCTCATCCCTTGCATAAGTAAACTAAATAGAAAGTGTTTATTTTCTTATTCGTAAAGTTCAGTTTAGTTAACTTTTGTCGAGGAGATTTATAATCCAAATTAGGCTTGAATTCTATTGATTGAACTTTCCCCTCTGCTAAGTAACAATTAAGGATTGTGTCACAGCAAAGCAAGTTAGAAAGTCAGATTTTCTTTGGGCATGTTGGTAAGCCAAGTATTTCTCTGCCTAAAAAAAAAAAAAAAAAAAAAAAAAAAAAAAAAAAAAAAAAAAAAAAAAAAAAAAAAAAAAAAAAAAAAAAAAAAAAAAAAAAAAAAAAAAAAAAAAAAAAAAAAAAAAAAAAAAAAAAAAAAGAAGGCACTTAAAAAAAAAAAAAGGCTCCAAACCTTCAGTTCTTGTAACTATTACTATTATGGATACAATGTGTGACTTGGTGTTTTCAAACTCCAAAGTACTTAATTCAAGGCTCTGGCAGAGAATCTGTTTCCCCATCTTTCCTGATTGTTGTTTTCTTGATAACCAAGCAAGCCACTGAATGATTGTTTGAGCTCAGGCGCCACAAACATAAACTTCACAGCTTACAATGTCCCAAGCATGATGGAGGGTCTTTCCACACCTCTCCAGAGACTTCTGAAGTGTAGACAGAGAAGTTGGTTCACAGGCACCCGAGGAGGGGGAGGGGGGGTTGTTGTGAGCATTGTTACAAACACATCCTTTTATTTTAAGATGCTTCAGACATGGGCCCCTGCAGTTTCTGAGCCTTCAGGAGTACAGCCTCTCCTCCGAGCACTACTTAAGACTCCCTTTTCTACAAAAAAGTAAAAATAAAAAAGCAAATAATTCTGTTTACATCGCTGGACTAAAGACGTGAAACAGGTATACGTACACGACTTATAAAAAGAAAATACTGTTCTTTTTTTGTTTTCTTTCAGAAAGGGAACACCCAATTTTGCAAGACATTTTGAGTACTGACTGCTTTCCATCAGGCAGAGTGAGAAGACACACTGACATCCCTTTTGGGAGAGGCTTATGGGAGATTTCACTTAGCTAAAATGTTACCTATGTCTCGACTGGGATCCTTTTTTATTTTATTGATCAAAAAGTTCACGGTAATTTTTTAAGTGATGTAATTTGTGGAATTGACTTACTTCTGCATGCAGTTCTAGCGGTCTTTCTACGGGTGTTTCTTGTGTGCTAGGGAACTGGCCAGTTTTGAGAAGTGCTGGGTCCTCACACTTGCCTAACCAGCCCCACCACTCCCGCGGGCAAGTTGGCCCTTGATCCCTTAAAGGAGCGACAATCGTCGTAGCCCAGAAGAGGAAAAGGGGGTGTTTCTGGGCCCTTCTCTTTCAGGAGTTGATCAGGTTGGCAGATCTGGAGGGCTAATCCAAACAAGGCGCTTGACTTGTGAGGTCGCGAGTCTAGACAGAGCTGGTGGCTCGGCGGCTCCTTATCTTTCCCTGGGATCAGCCGAAGAGGCGCTCCCCGGCCCACTGCACTCGGCTCCCGGGGCCCGGAGCCACCGCGCTGTGCAGACCGCACAGCAAACACAGCACCTGAGGCTTTACAGCTTGCTTTATTGTTTAATGGAGAATGCTGCAAAACATTCATTTGTCTTTGTGGCCCTGAGCCCGGGCTGCTTTGTGCCACCAGCACTGGGTGGGGGTGTCGTCCAGCTCTAGGCTGAGCGGGTCCCCACACTGGACAGCTGTGCCATGTGCCTGTGAGTGCGCACGGTCTCTGGTTGCCCAAAAGAGCCTTGGAGAAACCCAACCTTCGACTTTTCCTAGTTTCTGTATACCCAGGGGGCGGAGGATCTGAGGGACTGTAGGAGAAAGCTGTGGGAGAATCCAGTGTTTCTGCTAGCTGCCTGGAAATGACAATTCTGTGCTATAGCCATTTATGGTTTTGCAGGGTCAGTGGGCGCTGCTCAAGGGCGATCAATAAAAACATTTAGTTCAATAATAAGCTGCTCTTCTTCCCTTTCAAGACGTACCCAGAAGAATGCGTCACCATCTTGGACAGGGTGTTCCTACTTGGCTGATACCCTTTCTCCACTGCTAGCACAAATGACTTGTGAGGGTTCTTATGACCACTTCACTGAGCAAACCATGGAAATCTGGATTTTCCTTTACTGGCTTCCACTACAGAGATGCTGGTGCTGCTGTGAGCTTGGGAACAAGAAAGCCCAAGGGTTGAATCTTAGGATGCCTTGTAACAAACTGTCTTAAGGATGAATAAACATTCTGTGACTTGCATTTCAAACTAATTGAACATGATTAAGCTAATTATCATTTTACTCATTCACTCTGGATTTGTTTTCTTGATTCAAAAAGAGTAGGAAGGGTTCTAGTTGCCTCATAGTCTTCATTTTTGATGAGGGAGGGAGGGAGGGAGAGAGAAAAAGAGAGAGTGAGAGACAAGGGAAGAGGGTGGATGGAGGAGGGGAGGAGGGCTGACTATAAAGGGTGAGAAGATGAGAAAAAGGGGGGAAGAGAGAGAGAGAGAGAGAGAGAGAGAGAGAGAGAGAGAGAGAGAGAGAGGAGATGGATTATACTGCCATTGATTGTAAACCAGCCATAAATGTAGGTGAGGGTAATTGGTTTACTGGATTATTGCTAAAGACAGTGTAGGCAAACACCACCTTCTCCCTATTTTGGGGGGGGTTTGGGAGAGCAGTAAGTACAAGCCTTTTTTTGTCTGTCCTCTGCATAAGAACTGTGCACCACCATACAACAAGATATAGGGAAAACTTCAGTTTCATAAAATGCACAGTTTCTTGGGGGGGGGGAGGTTAAAGTAAATGCCCTTTCTTTCTCCACAAAATAATCCCCAGCAGTAACTAGGCACTGACTGCTCTTTTTCTCATGGATAAAGGTGATTGTTTATACGGAGCTGTCACAAATCCAATGTGTTGCTTGAAACTTGTTAAACTTAGCAGGTATATGGAGATAATAGTAGACAGGCCACTGAATATGATAAGGTAAAACACGGTGGGAATGCAGTTTTAAGAGCTAGGAAAGATTTTACTTTTTTCCTAATAGTCTTTTTAACTTATGGTTTTCCATCTGTAACAGACAACAGTAAACTAGGCTTTCTTCAATGGGAATGAGTTTTGCAAAACATTATTCATGCAGGTTGCAGTCTATAGTTACTTTGATGGATGACTTAAATATCATTCTTAATGAATTTAAATGCTTTTCTTTTGTTAAAAGTTTTTGCCCTTATAGCACTTAAAACAGCAGAACATAATTAGTCATTGGAACAACTGTTAAAACTTTCAATAAAAAAGTTTTCTTTGGAAATATGTTTAACAAAAGCAAACTTATATCTGATTTTTACTGGAATTACTACAAAATAAGAAGGCAACAAGCTTAATTTGTAAAAAAAAAAAGGCACACACACACTTCAAAACAATATATTTTTGAATATTAATGAAATATCTTTTGGGTTCAGGGGCAAAACTGTCCTTTTAATAAAAATGTCATATATAGTCCAGAGTTATTTAACATTTTATCTCCATGGTCTGAGAATTTTGGTCATGGGAGACTGCTTCTCTAAAAAGAAATATATGAACAGAAGTGGCCGAGTAGCTTCTATAACATTTAAATTTTAATTCACAAAGCATAAGGAATGGCTTTATTTGTAAAATATGGTAATTTACTTCTACTGAGAGTGAAAGGCTGACACAGAAAAAATTAGAGATGGAAAATATGAATTATCAATTTCTAGAGAGTGAAACTTCTTAGAAAAGTCTGAAATCACTCATTTATTTTACTTCCTAATAGTTGAAATATTTTAGAGCTTGATACTTAGAATTTTGGTTTGTGTCAAAATATATTTGATATTGTAAAGATTATCATGTATTTTTTTTTTTTACAACTTCAAACTCACTAGTCAGTCTCAAATTTTGTACATTGGCAAATTCCTCCCTGTTTTCCAGATTGGAACAACTGGATGAAGTATAGTACTTTGACAATGAAAACTGGAGTGGGTTTTAGTTCTATGAGCCCATAAGAAGGGACTAGTAAGTCTCATTAACCCTTAATGAAAAATGTTCTCGATTATCATGTATCTTGGAAAGATTTCAACCCAAGACATCTTTATAGAAAGTATGTGAGACTGAAGCAATATACAAAGTAATTTTGATCATATCTAGGCCCAGTCAGTCCATATGCTAGCCTCACAAGTGAAAGTAAACATATAAAATGATAGAATTATAAGTTAGTTTAGAATTGGATGTTTCATAGAAGAAAAAAAATGCTGGAAATACTTCTCATACCTTTTAGAATTTTAACACTAATCTTGAATGAACTAATACTCAAAAAAAAAAAAATACAAGCAAACAAAATACAGGAAGCACGTCTTCTTCTCACAGAGCTCTGGAACCAAAGCTGTTTGATGATGCTTATAAACCCTCAGTAGAGGAGGTGGTTTCAGTTGAATTATTTATAGGCTTTCTAATGATGCTTTGTTTATTTGTATTTCTTTAGCACTAAGAGCATGCTATATGAAATCAGTCTGGTGGGGTAATGTGTACATTTGTGATGTGTATGATGGCAGCCTTGGTTGGCTGTGGTTAGAGGTTTCTCTCAGGCACAGATAAGTGTGACATAGACTGAAGTCTGTATTTGTTGAATGCTGCATGCATCATTTCCAGGATATAAATGATGAATGTGGTTCCTTATGTCCTTTGGTTGTTTGCAATCTCCTAGAGGGACTCTGTAGAACAAAACTATTTAGGTGTTTTTTTATAGGAAATGTTAAGGAAAGAGTTGGTTTTTCTCTTATAGCAGGGGTACAGAGTGGTTATTTGTTCCAGGACATAGCACATCTCCATCTATAAAGCACTTTACAGTTATCAGTTATGCGTGAGAATTCCCAGGGCCTGTTTCTCAGTGAGCTCTGCATCTATATCTTAGCACAGGTCTCAGTCCTTCATCTTTCTCTCATATACATGATAGTAGAAAATCACAGAAGTAATATGTTGTCACTGTTGACTCTAGTGAGGTGAGGGCTGCATTAAGTCAGTAGATACTATTTAAGGGTATTTTTAGTGATGTCTGCTTTCTTTATATCTAGGTATCAAGGAAGATGCTGTTGGGATAGTGGATGGGTATCATAAACAGCAAAAGCAACAGCAACAAATCAAAATAAAAAAAAATCAACCAAGCAAAAAAACTACAAAAATCCTACAATTATCCTCTTAAAAAAGTAGGTCTTAACATTTATTTATTTCAAGGCCACCATATACCCTTAGAACAAATATTTTGTTAAGGTAAGTCACATTTATGTGTCTTTATTGTATGATAAATTTAAAAAAACAAATTTACAATGCTTTATGTCATTTGAAGAACTCACTGTATCTCATTAGGAACAACTTTCTGATTATAAAATAACTTTACTTTGTGATGCAAACAAAAGCAAAAGGAATTGGTTTAACAAACGTCAGCTGGATCCATGTGTCTGTTTCTTCATTCCCACCTGTACAGCCATCATACATGTTGTGAGACTGACTACAAAAGTGGGAAAAGAAAATGGTATCTGAGAATTATTCTGAAAAGAGTTTTGGTCTCAGGATAGACATGGTGGTACATTCTTGTAATCCAGCATAAAGAGGAGAGAGGCAAAAAGGTTGAGGCTAAGTTGGGATCCATAGCGAGGTCTAAGCCAGCCAGAGCTACAGAACGAAGCCCCTCCACAAAAAAAAAAAAAAAAACCAAAAAAGCAAAACAAACAAACAACAACAACCAGAAACAGAATCTACAAAATACACATATTAAAAGAAATTTTTTTTTGTTTCACAGAACCCTGGAAAATCCTTTCAGGGAGTCTCATAACACATACTTAGAACCATAACCTTAGAATACTCTTTTATAGAAAGATTATAGGAAACTATTGTTTGCAGAAATTTAGCTGTGGATAATATTGGGCTAATGATAGAAGTTTTTTTTTTTTTTTTTTTTTTACAAAGATTCGCCTTAATTTAATGTTGAGTGTTTGCATGTATATATGTATACCACATACATGGCTGGTGCCCATGGAACTGGAGCAATACCTGGGAGTTGCTGTCATGAGGGAGATGAAAAACAAATCTAGGTCCTCTGCCAGAACAACAAAACAACAAGTCCTCTTAACTGCTAAGTTATCTTTCTATCTTTCTAGAATCCTGCTTTTGTTTTTAAGATAAATTCCTCATTAAATGTGTGTGTGTGTGTGTGTGTGTGTGTGTGTCTGTCACTTTTCAATTCCTTCATCAGACATTGATCTGAAAGCCCATTTAATCAAGGGGAAAAGTCATGTTATATAGTGAACACTTCAAGTCTTCCTGGTAAGAAACTCTAGAAGGGACAGGCACACACATATCTCCTTAAAGTATGTGAGACTTTAGCTTTTTTAGACCCTAACCTTGCAAAGTTATGGAAGTGTTGAACATTAAACCTATTCCAAACACTATTGATACAAGATAGGGGACTTGATACCAAATTGACATAATGAATCCAATATGGCGGTTATAATCTGGGAAAAGTCATATGGCTTTTGATATGACTATGGCTGACTAAAGTATGAAGACAGAAAAACAAGGCAAGAATCTCCATGGTTTAGTGAAATGACTGTGGTTGTTATACTTGATATGTGTGTTGGTTATGTTTCACATTATTGTGATAAAATTCATGACAAGAGCAACTTATGTGAGGGGGCAGTCTATCATAGTAGGTGAGTCATGGTGCATGAGTGTAAGGCCGATAGGAAGCAGAGACTGATGAATGCTCCAGCTCTACTCACTACAAAAGGCATGGATGTGAAGAGCTGTTGTCTCTTATTTCTATTCATTCAGGAACTCCGTGTCCTAAACTGATGCTTCTCACATTCATAGTAGGTCTTCCAAAGTCTGTTCAAGCCTCGTGGAAGTGTTCTTAATGACAGACAAGCTGTTGAGCTTGAATGTAAAGTGTCCTTCACAGGTTCCTTTGATTGAAAACCTAGACCAGGTCCTTTAACTTCCTTTCAGAAGGCTGTGGAATCTTTAGGAGGTGGAGCCTTGTTGGAGCCTTCCAATTGGAACCTACTTCCTGTTGAAGCTCTGCTTCTGGAGTGGAGGTGTCATTTGAGCAGCCAGTCTTCTACTGTGTCTTCCCTCTCCCCAAGGGAGCTCAACCCAAATAAATTCTTCCTCCTTCAAATTAATTATTATCAGATATTTACTCATAGCAATAAGAAAAATAACTAAGGCCAAAACATAAAGGTTTATCTCCTAGGTGACTGTGGTGGTAGCCATCAAGATGAGTCATGTCAATACGAAAGAAAGGGGATGATTGGTTTAAGAGTCTCTGAGAAATCCATGGTTATTTAGATTAGTTGCTGTGTACCAACTGCCCCCCTTTTGTGCATGTGCATTCATATGCATGCTCATACTTGTGCAGGTACACTTTGGCCTTTATGTTATATATTCTGTCTTATAAAGGACAGACGTCAGTACTGTATGACTTCGTGCATCACTTTTCACCTTATATTTTGAGATGGGGCTCTCACTATACGTTAGCTGGCCAGTGAGCTGCTGGCACGTGCCTCTTGCAACTTCCCCACTCCTGGAAGTGGAGACTGCAGATACCTGCTGACTGATTCCAGCTTTTACAAATGCACTGTGTATCTGAACTTAGAGTCTTGTGCTTCTGCAACAAGGACTTTACTGACAGAGCCAACTCACCATCTCCTTCGTTCTCATGCATATGGTTGGCAGCACATAGAGTCTCCCTTGCAACTGGGTAGGTTCCACGGCTGGATTTTTGCCAAGGAAAACCAAGAAGTGGCATGGTTATTCTAGATTTTCTTAAATCTTGAGTCAGAGATGGTGCTTCTTATTTACTCTTTTTCTTCTCAATTGTCTAGTATCCATTGCAGTGCAGTTTTGACTAATCAGGCCATAAGAGTCCCCAAGCATTATAGTGGAGCAACACCATGGTGTAAGAAATGTAGTAAATAACTTTGGGAATTGAGTTGGCTTCCAAGGAAATATATTCAGCTAAAAATGTAAAAGGGAAATGAATTCTTACTTTCTTTAAATGTGAAGTTCTGCTATGTGAGGCCTATTTAGTGTATCCATATAGCTTCGCTCATATTCTAGAGTTGCTGAATGTAGATCATAGCACTGAGGTAGGCAAGAAGTCAGTTACAACTGGGGATCTGACTGACACCTTTGAAAGAGTCTATTGGATCTGATTGGTTCTTTGCCAATCATGTGTTTGTTCACTTCCTCCTTCATATATCTAAATATTTGTTGCTTTCTATGTGTCATTCACTCTTCTATATGCTGCTTAAATGAAAATAAACACACCAAAAACTTTTTGACTTCATGGTGGAATATTTCCTTTTGTGATGCATTCTCAACCCACACAAAAATGTTTATAATAGGTAAGCATGTATACTATTAAGAGACTTTAAGCAAAAAAAAAAAAGTGGCAGGGGGAGGGAGAGAGAGATATCAAATTAGGCTTCTGTGAGGAAGACACTTTTTAAGAGGGGAAGGCACTAAAGTGTGAAGTGATGATAAAGCACATATGTATATATCAGCTCTGTTCTGAAAGTTTATTTACATTTTGATTTGCTCTTGCTGTTTCTAGATTATGCAGAAAGAACCAGAGGAATAAAACAAATCTGTGTAGAATTAAAAAAGCAGGAAGACACAAAGGATATAGAATTTCACTGAATATCTGTTGGAAGCCAAATGACTTGGAAGGTACAAACAAGAGGGAAAGCCGTTTATAAATGTGAGAAACACGTGAAGAGATCTGGGTGGTGATGAGGAAAAAGAAAAGACAATAGAAATGTCTCAGGAGCTGAAGCCAGAGCCTTCAAAAGGGCAGGTATGAAAAGCTGTACCCCACACATCAGAAAGATCAAGGAAGATAAGGACTGAGAAAATGCCTTTGAACTTGGCTGAATGGAGGTCATTGGATACCATAAAGAGGCAAAGATGGAAGCCAGATTTAGGAGGAGAATTAAGGGGGAAATATTTTAAATATAGTTCATCTAAGTCTTCACCATTGTTATTGGACATTTATGGAGTGTAGTGATTCTATGAGGCTCTACTCTGATAACCATGCATTCACTGAGTCTGGTTACTGGGTTCATAGAGTGGCCGACGTACTTCAAGCTCTCACATCTTTAACTCTTTAAATGGTTTTGGGAGGATAGAAGTTACCAAAAACATTTTTCCCTCACTGCTTTGGCTGTCTGATTTGGCTAAATACAAGAAGTCTCAAAATTCCACAATCCAAGCAGACAAACCAATTAGACGTTCAACTCCCAGAGGCTAGCAGTAAGCTGTCAAAAGAAAGCAAGTGGGGAGAGGTAATTATCCAATAATTACAAGAGTCTAGGCAAAAATTTAGGAGGGAGAAGAAAGTGTGGCATGTTGTAAAACTGTTGTAGAGGTTAGCAATTTGCTCAATTTTGTTGACAGTGGGCTAAAATGTGCTGTTTCATCAGAAGGTAATATTCCTTACCCTGTATAATGTCTTATTAAAAAGTTCATTGAGATGGCAGTGCATTTGAACATCTCATTAAATTCAAACAAATCAACGAGCCGTAGAAATTCAGATGACAAGAAGCAAAGCACTTGGACATGTTGTAAAATGACTCAACATCCTGAGGATGCTGGGCCAGTCTGAAAACTTGGAGAACAAGATGGCATATTGTTTTATATCATGGGAGGTATCCACAGAAGGAGAAAGATCACTAAAAATACCTCCATTAATTTGCCTCTCTAGGGATGGATACCAACAAGAATGTAGAGAATCTCTTTGTTTCTTTGTGCACATTGTAGAGTGTAATAACTATAGGTGGCCCTGTAAGGCAAGCCGGCCCATGGGGCTAAGTGGCTATTACATCTAATAGTAGATAGAGAAATGCTAGGCTGTGTATTCTTGGTAGTTCAAAATAATTTCAAAAGATTAATCATTTCTCACTTAGCATTTTTCAATAAATATAAGAAGATAAATATTGGATTTTTTATTTTAAGAAGGGTCAAAAAGAGGGAGAAAAGTCTCATATGAAGAGTTTGAAGGTCAATCAAGAAGTTATAAGGGAAAATTCTTCTGATGCACAGGCAAATGTCTAAGTATTAAAGAGAATGACTGAATGTGCCAAGACAGTGCAGAAGCAGAAGCACACGAGTGCAATATGCCTTAAAATTTTTGGTGGTTTCTTTAATTTTTTATGGCTTATTGAGACAGAATTCTTCTGTGTAACTGTTCTGGCTGTCCCAGAACTCACTTTTGTAGACCAGACTGGCCACCACCTTGCAAAGATCCACTTGCCTATGCCTCATGAGAGCTGTGACTAATGCTGAGTTTAAAAGCACAAGCCTCTAGTATTCATTTATTTTGTGGGATTTTCACCCCTCAGAATGACAGAGATTAGAGATTCTGTTCCTTTTTTCCCTTTTTGAGTTCTAATTTTGGAACTATATTAAAGTACAAAGAATACTGAATGAAAGTGTTTCTGTAGCTGTTAAAATTTTGATTTTATATTGCTTGTAAACTCCAAATTGGCATATAACATTTTTTCAATCTAACTTATTCTTTGATCTTTTTTATATTTATTTTTTATTTTATATGAATTGGTGTTTTGCCTTATGTATAATTGTGTAAGGGTGTCAGATCTTGGAATTAAAGACAGTATTTGGCCACCATGTGGATGCTGGGAATCCAACTCAGGTCCTCTGGAAGAACAGTTAGTTCTCTTAACCACTGAGCCATCTCTCCAGCCCCTACTTTTTCTAAATGAACCAACTAACATTTATGTTCATTCTATATAAGATCTTAAATGGATGTCACACACAAAATATATTTGGTTCTTAGCCCTGGATTAATTGCCTATCACTTGATATTAGTTGAGCATTTTAAAAGTCTGATTAACCATCCAGAAAAAACAAAAAACAAAAAATGATTTCAATCCCAAAATACTTTTGTTTTCAGAAGATTAGTTTTGTTCAATGGAAAAATTGATTTTTATGATGGACAGCTGATAATATTTTTTGTACTATGTACTACTTAGTGGGGCCAAATCACGGACTATATGTTTTACAAATATACATAGCTATGCTTCCTTAAAAAGAGAGCATAGAGTCATAGAGTCAATTTCAAAAGCATAATATAATAATTATCTTAAAAGATACAATTTCAAATAAGTTAGTGACAGCCAGCCACTCTAGGGTAGTCTTTAGATGTCTTGGAGATGAACTGTTGAGCTCTATAGAAGGCCATTCACAAGCTAAACTTGGTGGTTGAGCTCATTAGGAAGCATGCAACATAGGAGAAGTTCTGGGGATACATTCTGTTGATTATAGTCTAGCTTATCCAAAGGTTGCTTAGCCTGAGGGGTTAAGGCTTCCATTTTGACAATAGTAGTTTATTCAAAAAACACTTCCTTATATCAAACATGAAAGAGTCAGCCATGTTAGCTTCTAGTTGTAATATTAGCTCTGGAAAGGCAAAGGTAGGAAGAGCAAGGGCTCCAGATAACCCTGAGCTAAATATCTAGGTTGTCTGAAGGGGAAGAAAGCCAAAGTATAAAGGATTACAAAGTATGGATTTAGTAAGAGTATGTTCTGGTATGTTGTTAATATTTGTTCCTCATACTGGTTTAATAAAATGCTGATTGGCCAGAAGGCAGACAGAAAGTGTGGGCAGGAATACCAGACTAAGAAAACTCTGGGAACAGGAAGAGCAGAGCAGAGATGCCAGAGAGATTCCAGCAGATGCAGGGGAAAGGAGACAACCATGCTGCTCTGAGAAAAGGTACCAGGCTACATGACTACACAGATTAACAGAAATAGACTGAGATAAAAATGAAATAGCTAGCTAGCAATATGTGTGAGCTTAGATCAATCAGCATAAAATTGAAATAAGCCTTTGTGTAGTTCTGTGGGACTGTGGATCTGCAGGTTTGGATCATGGGCTGGATAGACCTGAAACCTATTATTATAAAAGGAAAGAGTGGAAAGTTCTGAATCAATTGCAAGGTTAAAATTTGCTGTTAGGAAAATAATCTGATATCTGAATATCCAGCCAGGACTTGGAATTCTTTCTTCTTGGTCACTAAATTGAGACTTGGGGGTAAGTGGTTTTCAATCCTTTCTATAACTGCCATTTGATATTCATCTTCCTGTATCAGGCACAGAACTGGCTGATACACTGCTTCTCATTGTCATCTGCAGACATGTAAAACAGGGAAATTCCATTTTGTACAAGAAAGTGATCTCTAGACAAGATAACTAGTGCAAGGTCTCCAAGAGTTTGTGGGCATGCTTAGATATGCATGCCTATGTGTGTGCACAAAGCAATCTTCCTTTACTTCAGCACATGATCAGGAAAAAAAGACTTGAGATCAGAAAAGTATTTGAAAGTTATTGGAGTTGATTTTTGCAATCTTTAATCCAGGACTTTTAAGTTGGACCATGCCCATCAAAACAGAGTTGTCAGGGTTATTTTGCATAGAAGAGTCACTTTCAATATTTGAGAGGCTCTGTGTTGGTTTGCTTTGGGTTTTGTTGTCCTTTGATCCCCTACTGGAGTCACTCTCATGCACTACTTGGTTTTCTCCACTCTGATCACCTTCTTCTACAACTCAGATCATGGTAGGGCTATGTGCGTGTGTGCGTGAATGCAAGTGTGTGTGTGTGTGTGTGTGTGTGTGTGTGTGTGTGTGTGTCTGCAGGCCCCAGAAGTATCCATTTCTTTCTTTACATCTCTAAAGCCACCATAATGCAAGCCACTTATTTTTTCAACAGGTATACACAGCTAGCGAAAATACTAAAGCCAGAAAAGAATCACACTTTTATAAAAAGGGAGTAATGGCAAGAGAAAAAACACAAAAACAAACAAAAAATGGTCCTGTACTTCTTAATGATGATGAACAGCATGTAGACAGGAAGAGGTAGATTGACTACAGTTGGTGTCTTGGCAAGGCCATGCAGTCAGGCAGTCAGGATTATGAATTAACACATGCTGGTTGACCTTGGGTTCCTTGTTACTTTTACATGTAGAGAAACTTCACTGGGCTAGTTTGCTGTGTACTTTCTATGCAATTTATTCTACATGTGGGGTATTGTTATTTTGTCTAAGATGAGTGTGTGGGAAAGTATTACAGTCTTCAATAAAGTTCCTTTCATAGGACATTTCCTAGCTTGAATTTTTGCTTTTTTCCTTGCTCACAGATGGGGAGGGGGCATACTTTTTAATTTAGTTCCCCCCCCTCTCTTTCCTGATACTCACTAGGCAGACCAGGTTTGCCTTCGACTTACAAAGGTTCACCTGCCTCTGCCTCCCAGTGCTGGAATTAAAGGCATGTACCATCATGCCTGACAATGTTGAGATTTTTCTCTTAATAAGAATGCTTCAGTGTTTAAACTTTTATAACTTTATATTATCTATTTTATCTTATTTTACATCCCAGCCACAGACTGTCCTCTTCCATCTGCCCCTATTTCTCCTCCCACCATCCACTCTTCTATTTCAAATTGTAGTAAGACTAGGCAAATCCTCATGTATTAAGGCTGGACAAAATGATCCAGTGTCTTTCTGTTTTAACTAAAGCGAATATGCACCATTGAAGATATTTTTGAGAATACATAAAACAGTTTTTAAAGCTCATAACACCCTAGCAAAAGATATTACTTCATTGCATATTTTCCACAGGCACAAATTCCAGCACACATATAGTTATATTTAACATATATATGTACATATATGTCTATTTGCCTCGTTTTTTTTCTTGATAAATTCTTGTAATACACACCATTTCTGTGTACTTTTTGCATCCCAAATGTCTTTAGGAAAACTGCTTTGTTTTAGGTTTTCACCTAAGATTTTATCATTTCACAGTCTGCATGCAATTTTGGATTTACCATTAGCACACATGCTTTATTATTTCACAACATCCTTTGTGGCATAGATTTGTTACCTTTTAATTATGGAGAAATAGTCACTATATTAGTGAAACAACCCTTGAAGGCTCTTCTTCAGAAACATTCTAGTGGTGGATGCTTGTTGCCCCTACCTTAACACTGACTATGTGAGGGAACACAGTGAGCCTCTGAAAGGGATGCAATTCTGCAAGCAGATGAATGGCTGGCTGTCTTTATTTTAGCTACTGCTTTGAGAGGCTGGGAAACAGAAGCCTGGCTGGAGAATGTGGGCCCAGACTTTTTTTTTTAAAGTGAAATGTCAAGCTATGTGACTATGCCTGGCAGAAGACGACCCCCTGCAAGATGTGATAAGCCCCAGGACTGTTCTACACACTGTACTGAAAATGCAGTGGGGGAGTTTCGCAGGCCAATGGGGCTAATGACGGTAATAGCTCTGGGTAATTTGTCTTTTTCCTTACGGTGCACATTCTCTCCATGTGGTGCACTTTACACCTACCGCCAGGTTCACATCTGGAATGCTCTGGCCTCTCAGGCCTGATTCAGATAGGTTGAGCTCTCCCGTAAAGTAAATCTGACCCCTAATTTCCGTAATAATTCAGGATTATGCTAATGTTACTCAGCAACCATTGTACAGGAGCACAGAAGAAAGCTTACTCCCTGGATCTTTGAGTGTGTGACCAAGCTTACCTTACATATTTGATCATGATTTCCCCCTCTGTGTAATTTGAACAGAGGAAATATAAATTTTTGAAAAATGTGGAATTTGCCTGACTGAGGATTGTTTTCTGATTGTAAGAAATCTCTCACTTAAGGAAAATCAAATTCGGTTTTGATTTTCCTTCTTTTATATAGGTTTTCTACCAAAGATTCATAAGAATACTAATAATAGCCTTGAGTTTTTAAATCCAACAGTAAAAAATACTTAGATAGTTAAAGAGACTGACAAAATAATTTCAGGGACAGTTAAAACAGACTTCACAGTGGCTTAATCTCATAAATTTGAAGTGCACTCAGGAAGATTTCAACAATAAAAATCCTGTTTTAGGGCTGGCTCCACAGCAAGGTTGTTCATTTAACATTGTATTTATGTCCTATGTTTACTGTATTTATGTAAAAATAGCAGTATTACTAAAACTATAAACATCTGAAAAGATCTTTTGGAAAACTATAAATGGTCTTATGTTCTAAGGAGTGTTAGTGATTCATTAAAAGGTTAGGCTCTTCATTCCTGATTTTGTGAATAAACCAGAATGAAAGTATCTCCATAAATTAGTATGTAAGAGAGTGCCCTAGAAAGCAAGGCCTCTTTAGCTATTGTGAGACATGAGAAGAACAGATTTTGTTGGTAAAGTGAGGTATATATTGAAATATTTGTAAAGTTATTTCAGTATGTGCCAAAATATTTGTAAAGTTATTTCCAAGGTATAAATAGTCATTTAATTGTATAACTGTTTGTCTTTAATTCACATCCAGGAATATGTGACTGAAACACCTTAGGTTTTTGAATGGATGATTCTGCATAGAAATACAATAAGTTGCAGGTTACTTTCATGAGTTCGCACTGTTTCTCACAAATAGTATGGGAATTGTCAATACTTATTTAAAAAAAAAAACAAACTTTTTAAAATTTATTTGCTTTGATGTTTGCCTGAAACTGGGAACTGGAACTACAGACAGTTGTGAGCTGCCATGTGGGTGCTGGGAATTGAACCCCTGTCCTCTGGAAGAGTAGTCAGTGCTCTTAACCACTGAGCCACCTCTCCAGCCCCAATTGTCAATACTTCTACAATGATACCTGTGGCAATAATGGTCAATGAAGAGATAGTTATTTACAATACTCAGTTTCTCTCATCTTACTGATTCTTACTTTGGCTTGTAGAAACAGGGTTTCTCTGTGTAGCCCCTGCTGCTCTGGAACTTCTTCTGGACTAGTTTGTCCTCAAACTCAGAGATCTGATCATGTCTCTGCCGTGAGTGGTAGGATTAAAGACTTGTGCCACCAACACACTTCTGGCTACTGATTCTGTTTCTTAAATTCTGTACCAGTTTGAAGGCAGTAGAGTTTGCAGGCATCTATATAAATGCTCATCTCTAGCCACTTTGAATGAATGGTGCAGATAAAGTTCAGAAAGGTTGGGTCTTTTTCTACTTTGGAACTCCTAGGAGGTGGACACTTATGCAAATAGACTTAGGAGGTAAGAATCAAGTTACAGATCCATGGATAGAGAAGGAGCTCAGGCTGGGTGCTCCAGTGGCATCTCAGAACCATTCTCTCCTGATGGGTCTGAGCTCTCTAAGGCTGTTTGCTCTAGGGAAAAAAATAATGACCTTCATTATCTCTATATGAATCCAAGCATGCTGTGGGAGTGCTGCTGGAGAGGCTAATCACAGCAGACATGGTCTGCTGACCCTTTCTCTCGGCACAGAGTGGGATATTCTGTCTGTGTGCCAGATAGGAAAAAGACAGGGCTCACAGTAGCTGAGTTTATGAATTGACATTGGATAAAACCAACAGCATTTTGCCTATTTTACTGTCTTTACACACAATTCTTAAAGATATTTGATAAGACAAGATGTTGGATTACAGCTATGTGTTTTTATCAGCATCTGTGAGGGATGAACAGGTGTTTAGGGCATGACACTGACTAGACAGTGACACAGTTGGAGGAATCCACTAGGACCGTCCATTCTTGACAACACCAGAGTCAATGGCACTGGCTATTATTAACATTACCCCTCATTTGTTAATCATGGGCCTATATCATTCTTTTCCACAGTCTCCACTACAGCTCTAACATCCCACAGTGCTATAGAGAAAGAAAGTGAAGTCCAGAGAGCTCAAGCAGAGAAGATGGTGAGGTGTGAACTGTCTAACTCCCAAGCCTGCAGCTCATCTTGTCTCTCATTCATCTTCCCATCCATTCTCCCTTCTTCTTTTCCATTCTTGCCTTGACCAGCCTATGTTTACTCTCAATAGATAACAAACAGTCTCAGTTGTGCAATTATGTGCCTTTGGGCAATTGCTCCACCTCTCCAGACCTGTCTGCAGCCTTCCATAAACCCTAACTTACAAGGGTGTCATTGAGAAAACTGAGCAAGAGGATCATAAAACTGCTGAGCTGGGCACCTGCTGCCCAGTAAGCACTCAGCCAGTGCCATCCATTAATCTGTAATGATACACCTCTCTAAGTGTAAAGTTTGTTTTTCCCCTCAGGAATCTGAAGTAGAGGTCTTTATATAAAAGTATATCACTTGTCTTTAGAAGCCTTATAAAATTGAAGTGCATTTAAAAATAAAGGCATATTTATTTGTAACATTATATAACCTGGCCTTTTAGGATATTCAACACCTTTTGAAGGTAGTTATTATATGTAAAACAGTGCTTTAGAATAGTTTTCTTCAAGCCAATTGCTCTAGTTTGTACAAAATGGTAAGCATGGCATTTTGATTTAGAAAATATCCAAGGTTTTTATAGCCAATTCTTGAGAAACACTTAGGCATTTCTTGTTTAGAGATTCATTCTTTTGAGATATGCTTCTCCATGAGTTGAGAGTAGAAGACATTCATGCTAACCATCTCTTCTGAGAAGAAGGTAAGAGACAAACACTCTAGACTCCATCAATTGCTACATCTTCTCTTTATTGATTTATTGAGTTAGCATATGCTTAAAGAATGTTTAAATTGCAAAGACACACTCCAAGCGTTCATTGGACCTAAAGAAGTTTCCTGTTGCGTAACCAAGTGCAGACATCACGAATAAGCAGATACAAGTTTGTGTAAGTGATAAACAGAGTTTATAAGAGAAAGGAATCATTTTTGGTAGGGATTTTGATTGAGAGAGGAGTGAGATTTTTATTTGTTCATTTGTTTTCAGTGTATGAAGAATAAGTTTTTATTTTGCCTCATGGCTTCTGTTGGTGATTAAAAAGCCAACTTGCTTTCCATCTCACAAAGAAGCATTTTATTGTGGAAAGCATGTAATGGGGGAAGACATGCTAATTTCACTAGGGTGCATGGACTAGAAAGGGATAGGAAATGGTTTGCAGCACTCTCTCAAGAACATGTTACCAGTAACTTAATTTTTCACTATTAGGTCCTACCATTTTTTTTCTTGCACCTTCCACCAGTGTCACGGATTAGAAACAAAGGTGTTAGCACATAAGCATTTAGGGGGCATCTAAGAATCAATATATAACAATACCCCTATAATAAAATTTTCTTAACCACTGATATATGCAGTTTGGAACACTTAATATTTTTTAGTTGGTAATTTTAAAATTTTATGTTTTGATCATATTCTTCCTCCTCTCCTAAATCCTTTCCTTCCCTGAACACACCCAGCTTCATGCTGCACTCTACAAAGTCACAGTGTAATCCCATTGCCGAGGACAACATTCTCTGAGTTCACTGAACATGAAAAAGTTGAACTGGTATCCTCACCCTCTATGTTCTAGTCTTATTAGTATTAGAAGGTACTATGTAGGCTATTGAAAGAGAAACATGGATACCAGCCCAGCCACAAAACTTTTGACCTACAATTTATCTTGCCTGAAAAATATGCTAACGCAATGGTGGCACAGAATGTTTGGTAGTAGCTAACCAATGTCCGATTTTGTATAAGACCTATTTCTCAAGAAGAAATCCACAGCTGACATTTATAGATAACTAAGAACCAGAGACTAGATAGTCTAAATATCCTGGGTAAAACCAGACACTACTGATCTAAAAACAGAAAAAAAAAACCCATTAAAATTATTTCTAATGATATTCTGCTGTACTCATACATTAGTACCTTATTCAAGCATCATCAGAGAAGCTTCCTCTGGCTGCAGAAGGGAGAGCATGCAGAGACCCACAGCCAGACATTATGCAGAGAGAGAAAGTCTAAACTAGAGATTCCCCTTCGGAGCTCAGGAAATACCATAGAAGAGGAGGTAGAAAGACTCTAAGATCCAGAGTGTATGGAATACACCAGTAGAACAAGGTCCCTGAATCAACTAATCATAGCACATATGAGCTCACAGAAGGTAAAGCAGTAAGCAGAGGTTCTACATTATTCTTTACCAGGTCATCTAATTGTAACCATTAGTTTAGTATTTATATGGCATTCTTGACTGTGAGAAATAGTGGGTCTCTGACTCTTATGCTTGCTTTTAGGACTCTATCAACACTGGGCTGCCATGTTCAACCTTTATATAATAGCTTTTGCATCTTTTTTTTTTTGTTTGTTTTGTTTGGTTGTTATTTCACAGAAGTCTATATCTTTCTAATGAGAGACAGGCATAGAGTGGATCTAGAGGAGAGAAAAGGTGGAGGAGAAACTAGGATGAGTAGAGAGAGGAGAAACTATAATCTGGATATAGTATATGAGAAAGAATCTATTTTCAATAAAAAATAAAAATAAAAAGGAGTTTGGGAGGAGAAAAATCTTGATAGCTAGGTGAACAGTTTGGAGACTTATCTGATTAGATGGCAGTAAATTTGAATAACAAAACAATGAGAGATGAACAATGTGTGTGTGTCATATGCCTCTGCTCCATGTCCAAAAAGACTGAGTGCTGATGTAGCTTTTTGTAGCCTGAAGAATATTCAGAAACAGTAAGGGTGGCAGGGACAAAGTATGTTCTTTCCAAACTGTCCATTTTAAAATTTTTAGGAAAATATAAAGACAAATGAATATATTTTTGAGAAAAAAGGGGGTGAAGTAAAGGATATTCTGGGTCTTGGTTGAAAGATGGATGAGAAGGAAGTAAAATGAAATGATCTAGAGGCATCCTCTCTATAATAGTTGAGGGTTTTACATAGTAGTTGAAGAGATTTCCATCTAGCTAGGGCTACCTGTGAGTAAATATTGATATGAAGACTGACTAATAGAATGGTGATTTTCAGTGGCTTGAGAGTGGAAGACAGAACAAGTCTTCTGAGAAAGGATGGAGAGCCATATAAATGCTACACTGTGTGGAAACTGTCAGCCTCAGTTAAAACAAACTTCAGCAGTCTAGCTTGATCTCCTTTAGAGAAAAAAAATCACGAGACTTCAATATAGATATATAGAAAGAAACAAGGTTTAAGTCAGGCATGATAGGGCATGCCTGTAATCTCCATACTTGGGAGTTTGAGGCAGGAGGACCATGAGCTTGTGGCTAGGTTCGGCTACAGAGTGAGATTCTGTTTCAGACCCACCACTCCTCAGAAATATACGAGGAGAAAAAGAACTGAGGTTAAAAATGTACAACAGTATAGTTTACCAGTGAGGTCGATATCAGAATACAGACGTCTAGTGACATGCTGGTGTCAGTAGTTCTTGCAGGGTGCTTATCAGCAGACTGAATTATTTATTGTATGCATCAGAAAAACTACAGTGCAAATAGCTTGAACTTTTTGCATTATGCTTTAAATATTTATGCAAATATGCATATGAACATGAAGATGTTTGAGACTGAAGTTTTCACACATTTTTGGGATTAGTGTGAAAAGGCCTGACATCTTTTTACTAAATGATAGAACTTATTATGACATGTACACACTCTAACATCTAATTATCTTTGCATTAATGAAAATATTTTCTTTAAATATTTTGAAAGCAAAGCATCATCACTGAATCAAAACTGACATTTTAATTTGAACTCTCCACACTGAAAAGAGTTTGCAGTCAAAATTTGTCATTAAAAAAAAAAAAACTCAATGAAATAAAAATAATGATATGCTGGCTTTCTCCTAGAAGGTTCAAAATAGAATTCTAATGATACTATATTTTAATGCTCGGTTGACTTCTCTTACTGCTATACAGGGATTAAGTGAAGCACCTTGGTTTTTGTTGCAGTAGAAGGTGATGCAGCCTTGGACTGAAGAGTTTCATTGATGACAGAATGGCTTATGGCTTGAGAGAATGATTTTGCTATATCAGATGGACTTGGTTTCTTCAACTTTGAAACTGTCATGAAATAGATACATTACAGAGCCTTCAGATAATATTGTATGAAAAAGTATAGAAATAGATATCAGGCAAATAAAAGAGTATCAAAGGTATATTTTACACATCTTATAGTAAATAATGTTGAGAATAATTGTTCCAAATAGTGTTTGTGTCATTTTCACCATAATTTTTGCATATTCCTGTAGTTCCTGAAAGTATGTTTCCCTTCCCATTTTCTGTTATTGAATTTGCTATGTGTTTGAATGGATCCTCTGCAGTGTGTATGTTAGCAACTATCTATCTTCAACACAACAATGGGAGAAGTGAACTTGTAAGAAAAACAGAGCATTTTATTTCTTACTCAGCAAGAATACTGCGCAGAAATATGATATACAGTAAAATGTCCATTGTTTTCACATTTCTGGCATGTCAGTCATTGATATTCAGGGACAATAAATCAGTATTTGCAGGTCTTCTTAAGGCTTTCAAAATCATGATATTCTACTTATTTCTGTAGCAAGCTTCAATTCCGTAATTTGAATAGGTAAAATTCACTAAGTGTAATAGTTCTTCCAAAGAACTATTTCTGTAGGAATATTTAATGAAAATATCTGCACTCCATGTCTTCATTATATAAAGCAATAGCCCTTCATGGAATCACATGTGGGAAACTGCCCACTTAAGAAATTTTGTTTCTTTTTCTTGAACATTATGGTTTGCCCACACTTTTAGGACCAAACTTGGTTCTTCCGAATTATGCAATGTATCATATAACACTTTAAGCGAGTAAAACAAAAAATTCACAGTTTTCCTATTAAGTGAGCAAGAAAGGGGCTGGAGAGATGACTCAGCAGTTAAGAGCAACTGGCTGCTCTTCCAGAGGACCTGAGTTCAATTCCCAGAAACCACATGGCAGCTAACAACTGTCTGTAACTCCAGTTATAGGGGACCTGACAACCATGGCAAAACACCAATACACATAAAATAAAGTTAAATTAAAAAACAATAAAATTAGGAGATTTCCAATTGCTCATAGATTAATTTTAAGGTTGTGTTAGTTCTTGACTATATTCAATAGTATTCCTGAATGAAAGAATCAATACTAATTTGAGCTTTTGATATGACTACATTCCTTCAAAATACAGCAGACTTCTAGTTTCCCAATAGCTTGCAATTCCATTTCATTATAAATACTGGACATCATGACAATTTTAAGAAATCTTTGTCAATGACACAGGTAAATATATCATATTTTTAATTAAGACACAAAACATATCTATTATTACATATTTACCTTCTTTAGGTTGTCTGTAATTTTGGTTCAACCCTTTTGCATTAACTTTTAAAAGATCTTCATACATTAAAGTTATTAATGCTTTGCTTTGTCATAATTACTATTAATGTTTTCTCATGCTTTTGACCAATTTTATTTGGGCATAGTGACAGCAAATTATTGTGTAGTTTTTTAGAAAAGATTTACCTATTTTATTTTATGTGTATGAAGATGTCTGAGTACTAGATGTATGCCTGTGGAGGGCAGAAGAGGGCATGTCATCTGGAACTAGGGTTGCAAATGGTTGTGAGTTGCTATGTGGGAGCTGGAAACTCAACCCTGTTTCTCTACAAAAACAAGTACTCAAACTGATGAGTTATTTCTCTAACTTTAGAATATTGTTCATTGCTTTTGCATATCTTTTGATGATTTTTATATGTATGTACAATGATATAATCAATTTAGACAAAAATTTATTTGAATTTGAATTATTTTCTTTTTTATGTATATATTTATTATTTGACTTTACAACTTGCAACCCATCAAAGTCAGTTATCAGATCTCTCAGATTCATGCCCACTCTTGTGATCTTCCCATTTACAAAAATACCCATTCATGCTGCTCATTTACTTACTGGAGCATAATTAAACTCCCTGTGGCCAGACCCTTAAAGAAAACAAATCTTTCCTCACCCACACCCCTGCTAGAGGCCATCAATGCAGAAGTGAGACACTGTGTCACGAAGCTATGTTATAGCCTTGAGTTCTTGTGTACAATGCATCTCTCTCTTTTTTAAATTTTTTTTTTAAAGTCCACTAATGAGTGAGTACATCCCCTGCTTCTCTTTCTGGGATTGTGATACCACACTCAGGAGGATATTCCCCAAATCCATCTATTTGCCTGCAAATTTTAGAATATCATTTTTTTCTTACTGCTGAGTAGTACTGCATTGTGTAGATGTACCACAGTTTGTTAAAAAAATAGTCTACACATTTTAAAATTCATAAATAGTGTTTATTCTAAATTGTATATTTACTTCTATTTCACTTTCGTACAAAATGGATTAAATACAACTTTATGAGAGGTATTTCGTGGGATTTTTTGTGGAGGAGTGGTCCTCAAAAAAAGTTTTTAAGCAGTATTTATTTATTTATGTATTTATTTTACGTGCATTATTCTTTTGCCGTGGGAAGTTTCAGGTCCCCTGCAACTGGAATTAAGACAGTTGTGAGCTGCCATGTGAGTGCTGAGAGTTGAACCTGGATCTCCTGAAAGAGGAATCAGTGCTTTTAATTGTTGAGCTATCTCTTCATTTCCATAACTGCTGAGTTAACAAATTATTCTTTGAGGCTAGTAGAACTTATGAAGGCAAAACCATGATTTGAAGCTAAATCCAGATTCACTGCCTTTTATACTAGGTGCAACACATTCCTATTATGTAACACCATGTAGGGGACTTCATGATCTACAAAAATGTGCTCTGCTATATTTTGATGATAACTGCTTTGGGAGCTCATAATTACTTCTTTTTGAAAATTTACATTTATTTATTAATTATGTGTGTGTGTGTGTGGTACACACATGCCATGGCCTGAATATGGTGGTCACAGGGCAACTCATAAAGCTTTATTATTTCTTTTCACTATATGGGTCTGGGGGAACTAACTTAGGCCATCAGGCTTGGAAGCAAAGATTTTGACATACTGAATCATATTGCCAGGCCTACTATGACTTCTTTATATTTAATTTTACATGTGTTTTCTCAACTTTTCGCAAATGATAAGTGTTCTGCTCTCACCTTTTACCTGCGACTGTGATAGCAATAAAGAATAAATACCAATGGGGAGCCAATGTGTGCCAACCAGATGTGTGGAACTTCTTCTAAGGTTTTACCTTGCCAATCTTACACTGTTCTAGAGAATAAACAACTCAGATTGTAAAAATTAAATTCAAATCATAAATAATTAGTGTATGTTTATGGTACATAATGATTTTCATAAGAAAGTATGGACTTTTTGAAGTGAAGTCAGTACTTTACTATAAGGAAAGTACATAATTTAGTTCTGCCTCACCTTTCTGTTTTCCAAAAGATTGATGTCTATGTTTGGATATGCAGTAAACACTGTAGCCACTTGGTCTTACTGTTTTTTTTTTTTTTAAAAATACAATGTTGTAGATTAGAGTTACTATAGGTTTTTATTTTACAGTTAAAAGAACTGAAATTTTGGAGATACGCATAACTTGCCCAATATTATATCTCAGACCTCATGTTCTGTGTTTGTTACCTTTCTCAAAAAATGCTGATCTTTGACTGATCAGCTACTTTGTTTAATAAGTAGCTTTTGTTATTTTTACATTCAATTTTAAAGTGTGTATGTTTGATTTCTATTTGAGTTTAAGCTTTTGCTTCACTAAAAATAGAATAACTGAAAACTTAATGTGTTGCAGCATTCAGGGGTGTTTAGTGATCCAAATGGAAAGTGCAATTTCCTAGGAATGTCATAATTTTTTGTTTACATGGTTTAAGCTGTAAAGAAAATCTACATGCATTTGAGGTGAAGGTGAAGGTTCCAAATGAAATCTACATTGAAATTATTCTTTTTAAGAAGATACATATATTGGGATGTTGCTTAAGTTTCTCTGTTAATGATACTTTCACTGGATTGAAAGAACAAGATTCCAATTATTATAAGAATGTGTATATTGAATAAAGTATACATGATTAAAATAAGATAATAGTGAATGGCTAAAACTCAATTTGATGTCTATTACTACTGCATGTAAGACCATGGTTTGTAAAAATGTTGGAAAGTAGAAACTATACAGAGACAAATATATTATCACATACATCTGCATTTACAAAGGTCTTCAGTTTCAAATTATTTCTGGAGTACGAGTGAAAATTGCTCTTCAATGCTGTCAATGTGATTTCTCTTATTCACCCTTCATTTCTCCACCAGATTTCAAGGTGTGTGTGTGTGTGTGTGTGTGTGTGTGTGTGATTCTTATTTGAGCTTAAGTTGAAGCTTAATTAACAATAGAGGAATATTAATAATCCTTCCCTCTTCTTTCTTTTCAAGCCCAAAGGTCTACATGCTACTCTTATATTTTGTATATTTTATTGTTCTAATTTCTGAATGTTGCTCAGAGGTCATTGTCCATTATTTCCCTTGATAGTTCATATCGTCCCCCTTTTTAAGACAGAGTCTCTTATGAACCTGTATTTCATCAATTGAACTAGGCTGTCTGTGCACATTTACGTCCACGTATCCATATACACTGGGTGTATAGATAATGTAGCATCATGTTCTATTTTACACAAGGATACTGGAGATCCAAACTTAGATCCTTATGCTTGTACTTTGCCAAATCAACTCTCTCTTCAGTGTTAGTATTTTGTGCATATATTGGCATGATTCCCATATACCCAAATCTGATGGCAGGTTTCTACAGATTCAGGTGGGAACTTAGAATCACACAGAAGCTTATATTCATTACAAGCTGTTTGGTCTATGGCTCAGGCATATTACTTACTAACTCTTACTTTTACACTAACTCATGTTAGCCACATGGCATAGTGCCTTTTCTCAGAGCAACACTCTTATCCTGCTTCCTCTGCATCTTCCCGGCATCTCTGCTCTGCTTTTCCTCTTCCCAGAGTTTTCTTAGTCTGGTAGCATGGCCCATACTTGCTGTCTGTTTTTCAGCCAGTCAGCATTGTTTTAATAAACCAATAGGTGGGACAAATATTTGCAATGTACAAGAGCACAATCCCACAGCAACCAATGTCTTAGAAAAAGGAAATAAAGATTCTTAAATACAAAATTTTAGATGTTCTATTTTCTTAGTTTATCATTTATTTATTCATTTATCAGCATTACTAATGACCACTAATCAAAATATGTTACTATTTCAATTGGTCAAGAATTCTCTGAGCATTAAAGTATTTCTATCCTTAGATCATTACAAATACAAATAATTCTCTTTTAAAATTATGTATATAAGTATTTTGTCTGTATGTATGTCTGTGCATCACATATGTGTTTAAGGAAGAGCTGGATACCCTGGGCTTAGAGTTCCAGATGATAATGAGCTGCTGTGTGAGTGCTGGGAATCAAACTCAGGTCCTATGCAAGGATAGCCAGAGCTTATAACTCCTAAGCCATCCCTCCAGCCCCTGCAAGTCATTCTAAGAACTAATGAGTGTCATTTTTACTTCTTCTATGATAGTGTTGGAAACTTCATACTTATTTTCAAACAGAGTTCAGTGAAATCATAAGCAAAGAAAACAAAAAGATTAAGTTACACAGTAAAAGGAGGGTGCTTATTCTTTCAACAAGCAGGATTGGGCATTCTACATGGAGTGTGATTATATACACCCACTTTCTTCTATTAGAGGAATATGTTGCCACATAGTAGTACTTCAAAGGTGCTATAAAGGCGACGTGTCTTGCTTCACTTAGCTAGGATATATAACATGCCATTGTGCTCTAACAATTCAAGGATTTTATGGGATTTAATTATTTAATCAAATAGGATTTTATCATCTAATGAAATAGACTAAACACCCAAATAAGCCCCTCAAGATTCGATTCTCTTGGAACTGAAAATTCTTAACATGGAGCCAAGCATTTTCACAAGCATTTCTGTGCTTCCACTTCAAATGCTTTAATGCTTATTTACATGAAAACCCTTACACTTTCTTATGTCCTTCCTCTAGCTCCTCTTTATCACCTCCCTTCTTCTCCCCTCCTGCCTTTCTTTGAGTCAGCATCTCACTGTGCATCTTCCCACTCCGGCCTTGAACTCTTGCAATCATTTTGCCTTACTGTTCCTAGGACTGGGGATTACAGTTATAAGCCCATACCTGTCTTTATTCATGAATTCTTCATGTGTTTGCCCTGACTCAGAAGCCAGAGGATAATTTCAAGTGTCATTACTCTGCACTAACCATCTTGAAATCAACCAACCAATCAAATAACATCCCAACAACCAAACAAGCAACTCAATAACCAACCAACCAACCAAACAGCTATGTAATCAACCAAGGGCTCTCACTGGCTTAGCACTTACCCAAAAGTCTAGAGTGGTTGGCTAGCAGGTCCAGAGAGATTACCTGTTCTTAATTCTCTAGCACAGATATTACAGGTATGGACCACCATTCCAGGATTTATATTTCTATGTCTTCTGGGGATTGAACTCAGGTATGCATGCTTGGAGCCAAACAGTTTTTGACGAAGTTAACCTCCTAGCTCCACCTATTAATTCTAACTCAAATGTTGGACTTCAGGAACCCTTCTTAAATAATCAGGTAAGTAGAATATCTCTGATGTGGAAGCACCTGTTGTCCCCCTCCCCTGAAATATTTATTTCATTGCCATGGTTAACTGCTCAAGTTTGACTTTCCCATCAAGCTCCTTATCTCCTGGGGAAGTCTTATTTAGTGAGCCAACACCAGTAATGTAAGTTAACCTTTATTTAACTTATTACATCCAAGGCATTGTGCTGTTTTGTCTAAACAATCACGTTTTTATAGATTGCTTCCATTTTGAACATGGGAAAGTAAGGTGAGAAAAGGGTATAAAATTAGTCCCAGCAGTTACACAGCTAGTGAGACTTGAGGCTGAATGATTCTGCAGTAATAAACAATCTCCCCGTCTCAGAGGTAGACTGTCGCCATGGTTCATTTCTTGCTCATATTCCCAGCACATGACAGAATATTTGTACTTCCATGCTACTTACCAGGGAGCCCAAGCTCATAGAACAGATGTTTTATCTAAAACATTTCCAGGTAGTAGCAGCAAAGGTCATCATGACAATCCACAGTGTGCTGGCTCCTTAAGTTTCCACCAAGAAATGAAAAATGCCCTGCACTCATATTTCATTAGCTAGTGTGAAACTAATCTTCTTGTCTACTGGGTTGGAAGTTTTACCTTTTTTCAGAGAGAAGTGAATGCTTTTTAAACAATAGCACAGTCTACCATAGACAATAATCCAAGTTTTCCTGACGCCAGAGCCTATATTTAACTAGTGAATAAAAATGACCAAATAACCTTGACCTTTCCTACTTTCTTCAGGCAAGATATTGAGTCATGGTTACAGACAGATATTACATGTAAATAAAGAAAGAAAAATAAGAGATTACAGAGATCACCTATATTAGTTTCAGTAGGGTGCAATTTTTTAAAGCTGATTTATTGGTTTATTCTTTTTCATTTTTTTCTTTTTTTATTATGAATGAAGTCTCATTCTTTTATCCATGTAGTCTCTTGTTCAAACTCCCTTCTTTATTCTAAGCTCTAAAAAAATGTGGTAGATATTCAAGGTCTCTTTATTTACTAGCTCACACTAGCATACGGTTTGCCTGAGTAAGGTTGTCAGTCATTTAGGCCAGCTAGCCTGTCTTCAGAATGGTTACTTGAGTCTAAGGTTATGTTCATGCTCACTGGAGGGTTTTTCTTGTTGTTTTTGTTTGTGTGTGTCTATTTTATTTTGTTTGTTTTTGATTTTTGTCCCTGCTGAGATTGAACATAGGGCCTCTGTGCTGAGAAAGATCTCTCAGGAGTCCCCTCAAACTCCTTTAACCATTCCATTTTGAGAAAACCTTTTCCTAAATTGTCCACAATGGCCTTAAACTTGCGTTCTTCTTGCCTTAGCCTCCCTCGTAACTGGAATTACAGCCTGCACCATCAGGCCTAACTTTGGGCTTTAAAAAATATGTCTCCAACAACTGTGGCAAGTCAGAAATCTAACACATAGATAAACTTTGCTGATACAAAATAACGTACATTGTACAATATCTGCAAAAATTGCCACTAAGGTTCTTAGCAATAAAAAAAATTCTTTACAAATATATTATGATATGTTGAGAACAAGATAAATGAGGAAGGGGTTTTCTTCTTGTCACAAAAGATCTCCATTTTTCTACAGTGTATTTAATCATATTTCCCTGTGTATTTTATTTTTGAATATTTGTAATATTTAGATTTTTTTTGCAATCTGCTTGAGGAGGTGACTGGCTATTGAGAAACCAAAAATTCTCTAATAATGAAGTGCAATATAAAATTGTGATGGGAAGAACCTAATTTTGAAAAAATGGCAATGACATGCATATATACCTCAGAGCACATATCAAACATGGTTATCTTTTTCTAAACAGCGTCATGGAGGTGCAGTCAGAGGGCTAAATTTATATTGTCAAGTTAATTTCTTGATCTGTATTATTTATCATTTCCTGTTATGTTAATGAGGCATGGTATTTCTACATAGCCCAGGGTGGCCTTGAACTTTTATCCTGGTGCCTTAGATTGTAGTTCTGGGGCTAATATGCCTCTCTGAATGATCCCTGAGTGTGGGTCTCACAGCTTCCCAGTCTTTGACATGTTTTGATGACCTTTCCATTGTCTAGTTTGTTCGTATATAAGGACAGAGATAACATCCTTCAACTCTTCTTCCACAATCACAAAATTATCACTTGACTTTTTTCCAACTCCTCACACCTACTACTACACACACACAAAACCAAAGCCAAATCAAATGATCTATACAGGACACACAAGTCTGAGCGAATAACAATAATACTACTTCATGAAAGATAGTACAAAGAACTGAATTTCCAGTGCCTCATATTGGGGTGTTAGTGTGAGAGAGATAATAAATGACACATACTCAGCACCTATAAATTCTATACTTCCACTTTAGGCCAGTTTGATATCAGTTTCAGTGTTTCTTCTGGTAATGAAGTTTCTAATAACACTGTTCCTTAGGAATATTCTTCTCATTGATGAAAACCTGATGGTTCTTGATGAAGCCTGATACCCAACACTGTGTAACAGCTCTTCTAATATATAGAGCTTTTTTTTGATTTTGTGCTAAATCTTAGGATTGTTTGAGATCTCCTTCAACTTCTCCTAAAGAGTGGTTTCATGTAGGGTTAGTTTTAATTATCATCCTGATGAGATCTAAGATTATCTGACAGATAGGCTTCTGGGTATGCCTGTGAAGAACTGTCTTGAGTTTGTTAATTGCCATGAGAAGACCACATACTGTTGTTGGAGTCATTCCATATGCTGGGATCATAAACTATATCAGAAGGAGAAATGTGAGTTACACACAGTCATTTCCTGTTCTGTGTTTCCTGACTGTGGATACAATATGACTAGTTTCTTCAAGGTTTTTATACCAAAACTTCCACACTGTATCTTAAAACTGTGAGCTGAAATAACAGTTTCTTTTCCTTAAATTACTTTTGTCAGAGTATTTTATCATAGTAAAATAGTAAAGAGACCACATATCCCTGAAAACATAATGATTTAGGGTTATGGAGAAAAGACTCTTCTTACAGTCACTATCAGTGAGTTAGGATTTAGCATGCCTATGATTGTTTTAGATACTATTAATCATGTTCTCCTTACTTTAAGCACATATTAGAATCTTTTTATAAAGAAAAAAATAGAATCTTTTTATAGTTAAAGTACACATCACACATAACCGTCAATTAGTTGGCCTGTTTTGTATACCTTTGTCACCTTTATACATAATTTTTTACAAACATTTTACTATCTTTGTTTTTCTTTGCATTCTTCCTTATTTATTTTTTACAACTTTATAATCATGCATAATAAAAGAATTCAGGTTGGTTAATAGAATGTAATTATGTTAAATTTATCCTTTATTTTATGCTTCCATACTTCTCTTTCTCTCTCTCTCTCTCTCTCTTTCTCTCTCTCTCTCTCTTTCTCTCTCTCTCTCTCTCTCTCTCTCTCTCTCTCTCTCTCTCTCTCTCTCTCTCTCTCTTGGTTTCCAGGTACTATGGAGGAAGAAAGTGTAGGTTCCTTTGGAGCTCGAGTTACAGGTGCTTTTGAGCCATTCTTAGTGGATGCTGGGGTCTGAACTTGAGTCTTCATGGTTGATCAGCAAGCGCTCTTAAATGCTGAGCTATCTTTCAAGGCTCTTGAGTTCTTGTCTAGATATGTACTTACAGAATCAAAGTATATTTGCAGTTGTAAAGTGTTTCATACATATTACTAAGTTGTCATCTAATAATGTATTAAATTATTCCTGAACTAGCTTACATGTGAGTGTTCTGCTTCTTCTCTCAAATAAGAATTAATTTCAAATGATTAACTCTTAACATTAGTTAAAAAATTAATGTATTTGCTAATATGATAGACTAATATTTTCTAAATTATTTTGACAAATGCTTGCAAATGTGTATTTGTTAGTAAATATTAATATTTTATTTATTAAGTGATGAGCATGACCAAGGACACATGAAGCATTGTTTTTCTTCTGTAAAATGAGCTGAAACACGAATTCTAGTTGGTATTTAATGAAAACTCAGAGCCAGATATTGGGGAAAAGCTGGAATATCAAAGAGAAGAAATAGACCACAGTCAAATCTCACCCAGCCAACTTCTCAAGATAGAAGCTATCTACATGAGTACTTAGCCTGGCTCTGCTTCTACAGAACACAACAGTGTCTACCAGTGCCTACATCATCCAGCCCAGGTATTTCACTCTAAATTCAACTCTGCATCATAATCCTAGAGTTAGGATTAAAGGTGTGAGCTACTACTGTTTGGTTGTTAAGCCTTGAACTCACAGAAACACAAACAGATCTTTGTCTCCTTAGTTATGGATTTAAAGATGTAGGTCACTACTTGGGTGTGTCCGTGTCATGCCCCCTCCCCTCCCCTGTTTTGGGATTAAAGGTTTGAGTTATGATACATTAGAAAGCCTTCCCTGCTGGTAGAGCTACCCTGCACTTTGCCTTTAAGGCCTGAAGACCAGATAACAACTTAATGAAGACTCTGTAGCAAGCAGGAACTTTACTCATTTGAATCAATTGAGATGTCCTTAAGATGTGATTAAATATTCATATAAACTTACAAGGACCCTTTATAAGAAAACAAATTGAAAATCCTAAGATTTTTTGGGGGAAGAAATACATGCTATAATTTGGCCTCTGGCAGTGGAGCCAGGATTTATCCCTAGTACATGAACTGACTTTTTGGAGCCCATTTCCTATAGAGGGACACCTTGCTCAACCTTCATGTGGTGGATAGGTTTAGTCCTGCTTCAAATTGATATGCAGTCTGTATTGACTCCCTGTGGGAGTCGTTACCCTCTCTGAGAAGTGGATGAAGGGAAGGGTGGGGAGAAGCTGGGGGGGTAGTAGGAGGAGGGGAGGGAAGGGGAACTATGGTTGGTATATAAAATTAAAAAAAAATCTTTTAAATAAAAAGTAAAACTTTCAAAAAAGCTTACCTTTACTTATGATAATGATTATCACTTCCTTCTTATGATACTAGAAAATCTAAAAATATTTCACATAGTTTAATAAGCAGATAATCCTTAAATAAAGGAGTATTTTTTAACAGCTTAAAAAAAAGTAGCAACACATATTAGACTTAGTAGTTTCTCTCTCTCTCTCTCTCTCTCTCTCTCTCAGATTCTTTTCTCATTCTTTTATTGGCTTGAAGGTGGCTAAGATGGAGAGTTAGGCCTGGGAAAACTGAGAAGGGAATATGATTAGGATGAATTATAGAAAACTCCTAAGAAAATCAGTAATTTTTTGAGAAAAAAAGGAAAATAACATGTATCCTGAAAGAATACTAAGTTATTGATTCTTTTCTTAGCAAAAGTCACTTTACTGTAGCAAATGTTTCACCATTTATGATACAGAACAGCTATGTTGCATGTACTAACTAGAAATTATTTATGATACATATGAGTGTTGAAGATGGAAAATATTAAAATCAACAAAAATAGTGCATTTATTACTTAAAAATTTTAAAGTAGAAGAGAAGTATGTCCAATGTCAGGTTAATTTAACTTTATTTGTTGTTGTTGTTTTTATTATGAAAAAAAGCCTTTTTTTCCCCATGTATCCCCTTGGTAGGGCTCCCTTCCCCACTTCCAGTCGCTCACTCTTCTTTTCATCAGTTTATCTCCTCCCCAGCAAGGGCAGGAGGTTCCAAGGTCCTAAGATGGTTTAGTTCAACATCCACTCCACAAAGATCTGCTTTCCTCATCCCAACATCAAGACTGAGTCATGTGTTTCTCTAGAGGGAATTGGCTCCAAGGTGCTAGTCCAAGGTGTTTCAGATCCCAGCTGTTCACTGGTTATGGTTTGCAGCTTGGACATGGTTAGCTTTTTTTGTTTAAAGTCCACCAATAAGTGAGTACATCCCCTGTTTATTTTTCTGAGTTTGTGAGACCTCGCTCAGGAGGATATTCTCCAAATCCATCCATTTACCTGCAAATTTTAGGATATCATTTTTTCTCACTGCTGAGTAGTACTCCATTGTGTAGATGTACCACAGTTTGTTAATCAGTTCAGTTGAGGGGCATCTAGGTTGTTTCCAGGTTCTTGCTGTTATGAATAATGTTGCTATGAACATAGTTGAGCTAATGCCTTTGGAGTGAAAATGTACATCTTTAGGGTATATGCCCAGTAGTGGTATTGGTGGGTCTTTGGGGAGAAATGGCCATATTGCATTCCAGAGTGGCTAAACCAGCTTACACTCTCACCAACAATGGAAGAGTGTTTCCCTTGCTCCATAACCTCTCCAGCATAGGCTGTCATCAGTGTATTTTATCTTAGCCAATCTGACAGGTGTCAGGTGGTATCTCAAAGTTGTTTTGATTTGCATTTCTCTTATGGCTAATGATGTCATGAACTTTTTCAAGTGCCTTTCAGCCATTCACGGTTCTGCTGAGAATTCCCTTTTTAGTTCTGAACCCCATTTTTTATTGGGTTATTCAAGGTTTTGGGCTCCAGTTCCTTGAGTTCTCTATATGATTTCGAGATCAGTACTAAGTCACTTGTAGGGTTGGTGAAAATCTTTTCCCATTCTGTAGGCTAGTGTTTTGTCTTATTGACTGTGTCCTTGGCTTTACAGAAGCTTCTCAGTTTCAGGAGGTCCCATTTATTGATTGTTGTTCTTAGTGTCTGTGCCACTGGTGGTATATCTAGGAAGAGGTCACCTGTGCTAATGCGTTGTAGTATTTCCCACTTTTTTTTCTGTCAGGTTCAGTGTAGCTGGGTTTATGTTGAGGTCTTTGATCCACTTGGATTTGAGTTTTGTGCAGGGTAATAGGCTTGGATCTATTTGTAATTTTCTACACACTACCATCCAGCTATGTCAACACCATTTGTTAAAGATACTATCTTTTTTTTTTTTTTTTTCCGCTGAGTATTTTGGGCCTCTTTGTCAAAGATCAGGTGTTCATTGGTTTTTGGGTTTATGTAGGGATCTTCAATTCGATTCCATTGATCCACAAGTCTGTTTTTATGCCAGTACCAGGCTGTTTTCATTACTGTAGCTCTATAGTATAACTTGAAGTCAGGGTTGGTGATGTCTCCTGAGGTTCTTTTGTTGAGCAAAATTGTTTTGTCAATCCTAGCTTTCCTGTTATTCCAAATGAACTTGAAGATTGTTCTTTCAAGGTCCTTAAAATATTGTGTTGGGATTTTGATGGGCAGTGCATTGAATCTGTAGATTGCCTTTGGTAGAACTGCCATTTTTACTATGTTGATCCTACCAATCCGGAACATGGGAGAGCTTTCCATTTTCTGATATCCTCTTCAATTTCTTTCTTCAGTGATTTAAAGTTTTTGTCAAATAAATTGGTTACTTCTTTAATTATAGTTACTCCAAGGTATTTAATGCTATTTGCAGCTATTATAAAGGATGTTTCTGTTATTTCTTTCTTTTTTTTTAGCTCTTTTATCTTTAGTCTATAGGAGGGCTACTGATTTCTTTGAGTTAATCTTGTATCCTGCTATCTTGCTGAAGGTGTTAATCAGCTGTAGAAGTTCCCTGGTAGAATTTTGTGGCTCACAATCATATCATCTGCAAATAGAGATAGTTTCACTTCTTCTTTTCCTATTTGTATCCCTTTAATCTCCTTTCATTCTCTTATTGCTTTAGTTAAACCTTTGAGAATTATATTAAATAGATAAGGGGAGAGAGGACATCCCTGTCTAGTTCCTGATTTTAGTGGGATTGCTTTGAGTTTTTTTCCATTTAGTTTGATGTTGGCTGTCAGTTTCTTGTAAATCGTCTTTATTATATTTAGATATTTTCCCTGTATTCCTGATGTCTCCAGAACTTTTCTCATAAAGAAATGTAGGATTTTGTCAAAGGCTTTTTTAGCATCTAAAGATATGATCATGTGATTTTTTTTCCTTGAGTTTGTTTATATGATGGATGACATATATGGTTTTTTGTATGTTGAACCATCCCTGCATTACTGTGATGAAGCCTACTTGATCATGTTGGATGATATTTTTTATATGTTGTTGTATATAGTTTGCTAGAATTTTGTTGAGAATTTAAGCATTAATATTCATGAGGGAAATTGATCTGTCATTCTCTGTCTTTGTTGCATCTTTGAGTGGCTTGGGTATTAGGGTAATTGTGGCCCCATAAAAAGAGTTTGGCATTATTCCTTCAATTTCTCCTCTGTGAAACAGTTTGAGGTGTTTTGGTAATAGCTCATCTTTGGATGTCTGGTAGAATTCTGCCCTGAAACCATCTGGACCTGGGCTTATTTTTACTTGGGAGGCTTTTAATGGCAGCTTCAATTTCCTTTAGGGTTATAGGTCTGTTTAGGTATTTAATCTGATCTTCATTTAATTTTGATAAATGGTACCTGTCCAGAAATCTGTCCATTTCTTCTAGGTTTTTCATTTTTGTGGAGTATAGATTTTCAAAGTATGACTTGATTATTCTCTGGATTTCCTGGGCTTCTGTTGTTATGTCCCCATTTTCATTTCTGATTTTGTTGCTTTGGACACTCTATCTCTGCTTTTTGCTTAGATTGGATAATAGTTTATCTATCTTGCTGATTTTCTCAATGAACCAACTCTTTGATTCATTGATTCTTTGTAATGGTCTTTTTGTTTAAATTGTATTGATTTCATTTCTAAGTTTGATTTTTCCTGCCATCTACTCATTCTAGGTGATTTTGCTTCTAATTGTTCTAAGGTTTTCAGCTGTGCTTCTAGTTCTCTAGTGTGGGATTGCTCTAGGTTTTTCATATAGGTACTTAGTCCTCTGAATTTTCCTCTCAAGAGTGCCTTCATTGTGTCCTACAAGTTTGGGTATGTTACGAATTTTTTCATTAAATTGTAGAAAGTCTTTGATTTCTTCCTTAATTTCTTTTGACCCGGAGGTGGTTCAATTAAATAATGATTAGTTTCCATGAGATGGTAGGCTTTCTGTGATTTTTGATGTTGTTGAACTCACAAGGGATTATTTCCAATTTTTTGTATCTATTGATATTTGCTTTATGATCAATTATGTGGTCAACTTTAGAGAAAATTCCATGTGGTTCTGAGAAATATGTATATTCCTTTGCATTTGGGTGGAAGATTCTGTAAATATCTATTAAATCCATTTGCATCATAACTTCTGTTAGACTCCTATTTCTCCACTGAGTCTCTGTCTGATTGACCTATCCAAGGGTGAAAGTGGAATATTGAAGTCTCCCACTATTAGCCTGTGAGAACTGATGTGGGATTTGAGCTTTAGCAGTGTTTCTTTTACATAGGTAGGTGCCCTTATATTAGGGGCATAAATATTCAGGATTGAAATCTCATCTTGACCAATTTTTTTCTGAGATGAATTAGTAATGTCCATCCTTGTCTCTTTTAGTGATTTTAGTTTGAAGTCTACTTTGTTCTATATTAGGATGGCAACCCCAGCTTGTTTCCTAGGGCCATTTCCTTCGAAAAATTTTATCCCACCCCTTTACACTGAGCCTGTGTCTGTCTTTAAGGTTGAGGTGTGTTTCTTGTATGCAGCAGAAGAATGGCTTCTGTTTTTGTTTCCATCTTGTTAGTGTGTGTCTTTTTTAGGTGGATTGAGTTAATTGATATTAAGGGATATTAGTGATCACTGATTGATATTTCCTGCTATTTTTGGTGGTGGGTTGTATATATTTTCTTTCTCTGAGTTTTTCTTCTGTGGGGTTATTGATTGTTTGTGGCTTCATGGGTGAATCTGGGATCCTTAGGTTGGAGTTTTCCCTCTAATGCTTTCTGGAGAGCTGAATTAGTAGATAGGTATAGTTTAAATTTGAGTTTGTCATGAAATATCTTGTTTCCTCTATCTGTGGTGCCTGATAGTTTGGCTGGGTATAGTAGTCTAGGTTGGCGGCCTTGTTCTTTCAGTGTTTGTATAACTTCTGACCAGGACCTTCTAGCTTTCATTGTTTCCATTGAATAGTCAGGTGTTATTCTGATGGGTCTACCTTTATAGGTAAATTGGCCCTTTTCTTTTGTAGCTCTTAAAACTTTTGTGGCTTGGTTATTACATGGCGAGTAGACTTTTCAGGGATCAAATCTATTTGGTGTTCTGTAAGCTTTCTGTATCTTTATAGGCATCTCCTTCTTTAAGTTGGGAAATTTTTCTTCCCTGATTTTATTGAATACATTATCTGTGCCTTTGAGCTGGAATTCTTCTCTTTCTTCTATTCCTATTATTCTGAGGTTAGGTAGTCTCGTTGTGTCTCAAATTTCCTGAACATTTTGTGTTATGGCTTTTTGGGTTTTAGTGTTTTCTTTGACTGTTGTATCTATTTATGCTACTGAGTCTTCCACTCCAGAGATTATCTCTTCCATCTCTTGGATTCTGTTGGTTATGGTTGTATCTGTATTTCCAGCTCTTTTCTTCATGATTTGTATTACCACCTTTGCCTCATTTTATGCCTTTTTTATTGCTTCTATTTTACTTTTTAGTTCCTGGAATGCTTCTTTCATCTTTTGGTTTACCCTTTCTTGTTTTCTTTCCAGGATTTGTTCATCTCTTCCAATTTTTGTTTGTATTTTCTTCTATTTCTTTAAGAGTATTTTTCATATCTTCTTTGAAGGCTTCAATAATCTACATAAATGTGATTTTGCTGCTGTTTCCTTCTGATTTCTCTTCATTGTTCTGTTTAGGTCTTGTAGTTGTAGAGCCATCAGTTTCTTCTGGTGTTATCTTGTTGTTCTTTATATTGCTATATATATTCTTGCATTGGCATCTGCCTATGGTTTTAGTCGTTGACATTTAGTCAGCTCCTAGTCAGTTGTTGCTAGAGGGTTTGTGCGTCTCCTGTCTGCTATGGGTAAGGGGTGTGTTTGATCTTTGACTCTTCTCTGGACAGGGGACTGTGTTTCCAAGGCCCTCAGTTCTTGTCTGATGAAGCAGTTCACCCTGGAGACAGGGCCCAGGCAGGCAGGGCCTTGAGCCTTCTGCTGGGATGAGTCTGAGCTTGGATGTAAGCCTGATCCTAGAGAGGAATTCTCAGGACTGTGGCCCAGTGGGTGGGAATGCTCACCTTTGACTCTGCTCTGGATGGGGACAGAGATTCAAAATCTATAACTTCCTTTTAAGAAATATATCTACTCAAACTAACCTAGTGAAAACACATAAATTTCTTCCAATTTTAAGACTACATCATTTTACTAAACTTCATGCTATTATTCCACAGAGTTGAATATCATCCACAGAGTTGTAGCTTTCAAGGATGATAGGAGTTATATTAATGCCAGAGAGTTCTTTTCTGATGATGTAACAAAATTGAATACATTCAGAAAGGTCTCACTATTCTTCAGGGATGTACAAATCCCATAAGTACCTTTAGACATGTAAATTTTGAAAAGTACGGAATGAATATCTTAGGCCAAATGCAGGTAGGCAATTATTATTTTATTATTATTCAGGATAATAGTAGGTCCAATCAAATATACCCCAATTCTGAGGAGCAGAGTTACAGGCATGGAGTGTGTTTTGAAGAACTTCTCGACTGCAGAGGTACTGGTTACTAGGAGGAAGAAAATTTGTTGCATAAAAACCTAAACTATTATTCTGTATGAGAAAGTGACAGAGAAAAGGAGAAATGAGTTGGGGGAGGAGGAAGAGAGAAACTAAACTCTGAGAGTCGAGGCTAAAATGCAGTACATCTAGGTTAATCTTAAATAACTGCTGTAATTGTTTTGTTAGCTTTAAGTGAACTCAAAATGTAAGTTTCATTCTTTTCATTCTCATCTTTTATACAGAAAAAAATCAAGTGTAAAAGTTTATGGCTGTAGGGTATGAAACAGCCTTATACTCAAAATGGGTAAAAATCATTTTGAGAAATAATTTAATTTTTTTCATATTTTGTATCCTCTTTAAATATTTACATTTTACAATATTTTAACATATATAGAATAAAATAAAAATGGTTAACGTTTATTGCCATTTTGCTCTCCATTGAAAAATGGAGAGCTAAAAATGTCCCTCCAGAACAATCTATTTTCCCTGGTGCCCAAGCATAGTGCTTGTGTGATACATGAGAGGTGACTGGCTGCTTTCTGGCTCAGGTTCCCACACTTGGAAGATTGACTCAATGAGTGAGCACAGCAGGATTCTATCAAGTAGTCAATAGGAGACAGGATCTGAGCTGGAGACATCCTAGACACCACAGTTTTGGTCTTGGTGTCAATGTCCCAGAGCCAATATAAATATTTAGAGTCTCCCAAGCTGACTGGTTTCCTTTGGTAGGTACATATGCCTAGAACTCCGCATAGTTGAAGCCTAATGCAAATCCCAGTGTTATTGTCCTTACTACTCTCTCTCTCTCTCCCTCCCTCTCTCCCTCTCTCTCTCTCCCTTCTTTCTTTCCCTCCTATTTTCCTCCTTCTTTCTTTTTCTCAACATATCTGTAAACATGGCCATGTTTCCTTGAACTAAACCATTGTATAAAACTATATTACTTGGAACCATATGATTCCTTAGCAGGTCATTCGGAAATGTGTCAAGGAGGCTTGCCATGATGTTATCTGTTTGACATGAGATTTTTTTTTCTAAGAAATAATGACACTGGGAAACATGGAATTAGTCAAAAAAATCTATCTTAGTTTTTATATTGTAGTTAACTTGTTTTTCCTGATGTAGAACTCCCCCACTCCACCCATTGGAAAGTTCCCAGATTTGGGAGAAAGTCCACCTCTATTTAGTAATACACTACTGAGAAAATGAGTTTTGAAAAGTAGATGAGCTTGGCTGTGAATCAATATCATGAAACATGTGATTTCTGTTTTGATGTGACCTCTTACTCAGAGTGGCAATATAATTGATATTTGTAATATTGTGTCATCGACAAGACTCAAGTAAATGAAAACTGTGTTTCCTTCAATTGATATATGTAGCAGATAATTATTATGCTTGCTGTGTGTGCTGAGTATAGCTATGTTGTGTTCTATTAGTTACATAATTTTACTTACAAAACAAGTGTTTTCAGAATATTGATTATGATCTGCATCTACTAATTTTCTATAAAAAAAAAGTAGTTTTCTTTGTAACCAGAGACAGTCTCCAAGCAAATGACTACTCTAAAAGATGAATGCTGTGTAGCTTGTGCTGGAGCTCTTAATTTAGTCACCCTTTTTAGCCAGGACAGAACAAATATTAACTTTTTGTGAGAATTGGATATAAAAATAGAACAAAGTCTTATTTTTAATCTATCGTGTACATAGATTTCCCAGGCTAGAACTCAATTTCTCCATTATTTTTCTATCTCTGTGAAGAATATTTTTCTTTCTGCTTAAGTTCTGCTCTGTCTGTGGCTCCCTTCTTGGTGTTTTTACTCTTTTGATGCCTGTTGCTTTCTTACATTATTTTCTACAACTTTTTTCTTGATAACTGACCTCAGCATTTAACTGTGCTGTGGTACTTTATCTTCAGAAAAAGATCTCCTGGGAGGCAGAGGCAGGCAGATCTCAGTGCGTTTGAGGCCAGCCTGGTCTACAAATTTTAGAACAGGCAGGACTGTTACACAGAGAAACTCTGTCTCAAAAAAATGAGAGAGAGAGAGAGAGAGAGAGAGACAGAGAGAGAGAGAGAGAGAGAGGAGAGATAATTTTTTTAAAGAAAACTCCTAAGCACCTGTACATATTAGCAACTCCCAATGGATTCAGAATTAGAATCGCACACACATCCCACACAGAGATATTGTGTGACAATAATTAAAATAGAGAAGGTCGTCAATTTGAGAGGCAGTGAGAGGGGACATGGGAATAGTTTGGAAGAAGACAGGAGGGCATGGAGATACTATAAAAACATAGAATAACTTCATAAAATTAAAATCTCTTTTCTAGACTCAGTAAATGTTGAGAAGTTGTCTCCACACATCTTGCCTCTTCCACAGTCATCTCAGCCCTCAGCTCACTGCTCCATGTGGCTTCCTTATCAAGCTCTCCAAGGTCAGCTGCACATGCCACATCTAGCTTTAGTACTCAGTTTTCTTCTCTTCCTTCTTGACACTTTTGTTGGCACCGCGGCCATGAGTCTCCTTTCTTTTCTTCCTCATTACTGGCCTTGAAATGAGACTGGCTTTTAGTTTATTATACTTACAAATATTGACATTTCTCTGGACTTACTACCAAATTCACATTTCTAGTCACAAACTCCACATATTCAAAGGAGAAACTTTGATTCTTTATTCCCAATATTTAATCTACTCAGCCATCTCCATGATACAACTATCTGATTTATTGTTGAAAACAGATGCTGGAAACCAATGCCTATTACATTGTTATTCTAAGCCTTGCTCTATCGGCAATCCTGCTTCTCTCTCCACAAAATGAACGTGGAGCCATTCTCTCTTCTACAGTTTCATCATTATCACTTGAATCCTGCCCACCATTGTTTGTCTTCTGAACACCTACAGCAGCTTTCTGAGATTACAGTCACCACTTTTTCTTCCTTGTAATTCAATTTACTCTCACTGGGAAAAGTGACCTTATTATAATGCTAAGAAAACTACAGCACTGTTCTTGTTCAGCATCCAAAGTGAATTTCCCCCTGACTTATGGTGAAATTGAAACCTCTTCCTAAATCTGAAGTTCCTTGTGTGATAGTATCACTCTCATTGGCTTTCTGGGCTCCAACTCTATAACATTTTATTAAAAAACAAAACAAAACAAAATATCACCACCAAAACCATAGTCCTTTTTCTTAGTACATTTGAAAATCCTTTTTAATTCTGACTGGAAATCCCAATGCTCTTCAACTTAGTAATTTCTTCTGTTTTAGGTTCTCTGATGGAACAGTGCTTTTTTTAGACAGATTCTCTGATCACCCACTGCACTGTCTGTCATTTAGACACAGAGGAAGCAAGATGAGAATTCTGAACTCTGAGCAAAGTTACTAAACCACATGACTAAATATAGGTAAGAATTATTGGTTAATTTAAGTGTAAGAGCTAGATAGTAGTAAGCTTGATCTACTGGCCCAGAAGTTACTACAATATTGAGCCTCCAAATCAATTATTTGGCAAGTGGCTGCCAGGTGTTTGAGAGTTTCTAGCAGAACAGAAACTCCAGGCTGTTACAATCATTTCTCTCTCTCTCTCTCTCTCTCTCTCTCTCTCTCTCTCTCTCTCTCTCTCTCTTTCCCTCTTCCCTTCCCCCTCTCCCTCTCCCTCTGTCTTTACACTCATTACAATTTTATTTTCCCTCCTTGCTCCAATGGTGAACCTTAGAGTTTAGAAGATGCCTTACACAGAACATCATTGTGTTTTCAGTGAGCAGCATATATCAGGTGCTTAATAAATATTGAATGAACAGCCTTGTTATCATTTGATTTTATTGAAGCTACACAAAAATAAGGTATACATGAGCACTGACAAAAAAAAAAGGTGGAGGAAGAAGAAAGGTAAACTGATTCTGATAATGAACATACCTAGTTTAAACATTTGGGTTTTTCATGAAAAATATTCCACTTATTATTCAACTGTCTTTTGGCACAAAGATAATTAATATGTATATTCACCATGTTTTAAAGATACTTTGAAGGTTTAAAATGCACCTGTGCTCTATTACCCTAACATTTTATAATTAACTTTTCTGTAGTTATCTAATCAGATATGTGACAATCTTGTTTGAAATATTAGAGTGATTTTTTATAAATCCATGATTTCATTTAGTGGTAATTTTTGAATTTTCTTTCTTGACTTGATAGCTTCTTCTGTGTTGGTTGTTTCCTTTTCTGCTAAGCAGAGGTAATAGAAAAAATTCCCAGTTATCTTAGAACACTCCACTCTTAAATTCAGGCATCTTCACATTCTATTTAGAGTATTGACTCAGAAACTTATTTTGAGTAAGAGTCACGAATTCTGCCATGTTCTTTTATTCCTCCGTGTGTTCTTGTATCTATCAGTCAGACCCTGACTAGGGATTAAGAACATGAAAGGCAGTTGTTATTACACTCCTCCTTCTGCAAAAATGACTATGTTTCACCTATCAACCTATTATTCCAGCAAACTTGCTAGTCTGTGCTCAGAAACTTCTCTGAAAGGCAGCCAGACCACATGCCCTCTTTGCTGATTTGAAAGTTAAGGGCCCTGCTGCTGTCTTTATTTTTATTTTTATTTTTTGTTTTTTTCCAGATAAAATTTCTCTGTATAGCTTTGAAGCCTGTCCTGGAACTCACTCTGGAGACCAGGTTGGCCTTGAACTTACAGAGATCCACTTGCCTCTACCTCCTGAGTACTGATATCAAAAACTTGCACCACCAGCACTGGGCAGGTATTTTTAGATAAGACAAGGTTTTATGTAGTTTAGGGTGGCTTTGTGATTCTCCAGCCATTACCTTTTGAGTGCAGGGATGACAACCAACTGCCACCTAGTTTATGTGGTTCTGGGCATGAAAGTAGAGCCTCCTGCAGGATAGACAAGCATAGCCAAGTTGCATTCCTAGCTACTTCCTTTCTTTCTTAAACAGGGAAACAAAAGCATAAGACATGATGTTCATGGATAAGAAAAATGCCTTTTGTGCTTCTGTCACATATTAGAATTGTAAATAATCTTGAAGTTCAGCTGCTTGACTCACGTGAGGAACCTCAATAACATTATTTTGTTTAAGTGGTGTTGGTGAATTCAACATTTGCAATAAATATAGAGCAATTTATTTATCAGTCCTTATTTAATAAAATCACTTAAAAACCATGTTTAATGTATGACAAAATATGAAGAAGTAACCTCTTCTAAATTTCTATCTTCTATATTTTTGAGGATTTAACATCTTCAGTTTTCCATATTTACAAAGGCGTAAAGTTTGGAAAGGTCTTATTATACATAATTGTGGTCCATTTTAAAAGATGACCTTTTGAATATAATTTAAACAATGAAATTTAAACTTTACAACTATGATTGTGATTCAATGAGATTTGAAAAATACATCCACACCTGGAACCTCTACCATACAAAGATACAGAGCAACTCTGGCATTTTAGAAACAGAGATAGAAGGATTTCTAGTGTTAGATACCAGCCTGGAATTTAAAAACAAAAATAAAAACATGGACATAGATCATCATTCCCTCAAAGCTGTCCTCAGGCCCTTTGCAGAAAACCTTTATATGCTTTCTTTTATAGTAGTTCAATTTTTCTTTTTGAAAAATTTTAAGTAAATAGAATCATGTTATACCTACTGTCTTGTGTCTGGTTTCTATTGCTGAACATGTTTTCTGATTTTCATGGTATAATGTGTATCAGTAGTTAACCTTATTTCAGAGGACTAGTCTCTTGTGGGGTTATCTCACAATTTGCATATTCATTCACTCAGTGTTAAATGTGTTTCCAATTCCTAGCAAATATGAACTAATATACTATAGGGACTCTAGCTTAGTCTCTATGTGGACATTTTGGAAACTACTGAAAAAAGTGGCTATGATAATAACAGATGAAAATATGCTAGTAAGAGCTTCAGATCCAACAAATGAAAACATATTAATAACAACCAACAATAATAAAAGCTGGTAAATTCTATAACATATGCATCAGTAAAGTGACAATGATTAATAGAAAAGACAGCTAGTATCCAAAACAAGACATGTGGTGTACAATTGCATTGGTCATGGGTATAATAGAAAATAATGGGGATTTGGCTGTCTTACAGTATGCTTTATGTAAAGGTGGGGAACATAGTGCAAATGTTATACCCAGCTCCACATTTGTAGAGTCCTTACTGCCCTGATTCCTTCCATGCTTCCCAGTCAATGGATGTAGCAGATGTAGACAGAATCCAAGTGTGTGAGATGATGGATATCTATAAGAGTTTTGAATGAGGACTCCTAACAGAGATCTTTAAGATCTGCTCAAGGGGTTTCCTCTCAAGCCCTTGAGCTCACTCTCTTTTCTGCGGGTCAGTCCTTTATTATAGTTCAAAGGTTCTTATGCTTTCTCTGGTTCTTACCTCACGTGTTTCCTTAAGTGATTCACACCTGTCTTTAATCTCAGTCATGTCATAGGAGCCACTGACTCTTAGAGGATCTGGGCAAGTACCACACAGGTCACATTCTAAGCATGTGATCAGATCCATTGTAAACCTCCAGATTCTTTCTCGAAAGAAGTAGTTGAACAGTCTTATGATTCTACCAGAAATAGAGAGGACAATTCACTGGGCAGTTCGGTGATGTATGACAAAAAAAAAAAAAAGTGAAAGTTCTTGCAGTTTTTATCTTTGAATGTTATGTCATCCTTACAGCGAGTGACTTCAAAGTCCTTTTCTGGCAGGCAACAAATAAAGAATGACAGGTTAAATGTGGGTGAAACTCAGAAGAACAAGAAACAAGTTATATATATTAATTAATTATTTAATTCCAGTTCTTTGTCTCATGCTCTCCTGTTGTTCTTTTTGGGAATACTGTCATAGTTCTAGAGCTTTATGCTTCACTGATAGTGAATAAAGTATAAAGATAAGAAAGTGTTATGTGTTTTAGTATAATAAAGATACTAATAGAATCAGTTAGTACATGTTGTTCACTAGAACAAAGATATAGAGACAGAGACACAGAGAGAAGACAGGGAGGTATTTACAGAGAGGGAGATTGGCTCCAGGGGTTTCAAAAACCTATGAATATACATTTCTTTCAAAATGTAAAGCTTTATAAAAATTAGTAATAAATAAAAATAAGAAAAACCACACTGAGTTATTAGTATAAGATCCCCATGGTTCATTTGTAACAAAATGTAGGCCAGCATGGGGAAACATCAGTATATTTTAGAAATGTCAGGTATTTCATTTTCTGTCCCTCAAAGCAAATGGAGCATGGATGACTGTAACTGGCTGCAGTGAGTTCCTTGGAAAGCTTTCATATGTAAATTAGCATGAGAATTTCTGTCCATAAGATAGCATGACACGGTGCAGTTTTAGACACCGTCTTGCTGATTACAACAGAACTCAACTGCCACATAAATTATCTTTATAAATGAAACTTTGCATACATATGCAGCACTGAGCATGGAGCAATAAATTGGTCACGACTCCCTGTCTCCAATGGCGCCAGTTCATCACTTCCTTCAGCATGTTGGGACTAAGGGCATGTTGGTGAACGCCCTTGACTAATCTCCTATCATGATGCACCTCATATTTCAGTACACACTGGCACATGTTGGCCTTTGGAGGAAAGAAAATCTTAGTTTCCTGCACTGTCAGTTCTTCTGCCGTCCTGCCTACAGCAAACCTAAAAAAAATTATGATAATAATTGGGAGAAATGTTAAGCAATCAAAGCTTTTACAAAGCATGCCATGATTAATTGCAAGTTTCACTTATGAGCTGTATAGACTGCTTCCTAGGATTCTCATCTTATTAGATGGGATGATTCATGTGCCTTTTCTTGGCACATCTTCTGCTTCTTTGTAGATATTCTCATCAATATTGTCGGCAGTTATGGAGTTCTGCTCCCTAACACAGTGCCAAAAATATCCTTTGAAGAAATATCTTTGGTCTTTGGCATCCTGTACAGTAGCCATGTGATATTGGTACTCAAACATTTATTCTATTTAATGATGCAAGAGGATGTTCTGAATACTGAGCTTGTTTCTATTATTATTATTATTATTATTTATTTAACTCAAATTTGGTAGCTGTTCACAGAGGGTTCAGAGCATGCCTGTCCATGTTCATTGTTCTGATCTTGCTGTGCTGACTGAGCTTCCATACCTGGAAGTAAATTTGATTTTTCTTCATGCCTGTGGCTGACCTTGGGACTGGCTGTTGATTCTTCACTTTTCTCAGTTTCACATTCTTTAAGCCTTCTTGCTTTCCTGGAACAATTCCACTGTAGGTTGTTTGAAAAGCCTTTGTTTTCTTTATGCAAAGAAGAGACATGGCCAGAGACAACCTGTGTCTCTTTTTCCTGTCTTAGGAGGGGATAAAACACTGGAAAATGTAACAGGCATTTGTGATCTTTAGATGAGAAGCTTAAAAATTAAAATGCTGGCCTTGCCATAGATGGTGTTCTGTGCCCCTGCCAAAAGTCTCCTGCTTCTGAGCTATGGTGCTGTGAGATAATTACACCCTCTCTTATTGAAACCATCCTGTGGAAGGGTTTTGTTTCTTTCCAGCTGCAGACCTACTGATACAATTACTGCTGGATATAGTCGTGGAAGTTAGTTTTACATTTGGACCCCAAATGGCTCAGTCAACGGACAGGGAGTCTTTCATCTAAGAATAAGATCTAACGAGTAGTGAAACAATAAAATAAGCTTTATTTTAAACATTCCTCATATGATAGCCGATACTGCTGGTGCTTCTGCCATGATGATGAGAACTTGTTAAAATTCCACAACTTTAGGCACACATGAAAGGTCTTCTTCACTACAGGGGTGGTCTATTCATAATTTCCTAGAAAAGCAATATGAGTTCAGATCTATGCTTCTTTTCCTTTAACTTTTAAAATTGTGTGGATTGTTTTATGTATATGTGTGTATATATACATTTGTGCACACGTGGAAGTCAGAGGAAAACCTACAGCAGTCAATTCTCTCCTTCCTGGTGGATTCACACGTGAGAACAGATACACTACCAACTGCCACACTACAGCTTATTTGAGAAGTTGCTGGGTGGGTAGCAGGGAATGACCCTCCTCATGGTGTCCCTTATAAGAGAACACGAGAGCACAATTTACGTAGTCATGCCTAGGGGCGTGCCCTCTGTACACTAGCACCCTGTCAGTTTGTTGGACTAGCACTTTTACCATATAGTTGTTACATGCCAGGAATTCTTATACTTCCACTATGTTGGTCTCAGGAACTGAACTCAGGCCATCAGGCACCAGACACCTATGTTTGCTGAACCTTTTCACCAGCCCCTATGCTTACAGTTTATAATTTCTTCAATGAAATATCTTAATATCTTCATGTTTACTTTACTTTCATTTATTCCATTTAAACTTCCCCTGTTTTACCTTGAATACATACATACATATACATACATACATACATATGACATACATTAAAGGTCTTCTGTATACATATATATATATGGTGGTACTTACCTGACTGCACAATGCACAATAATCATTCTCTCACTAGACATAGATGTGAGCTGTGTGATCATTTGTTCATCACTTAATATACTTCTTTTCTATATTTGTTTATTTTAGAATTTTATTTTACTTCAGTTGCAATGGGCAAGATTAATAAAAACAAGACATGATACGTTGTCTAGGATTACCTACACGGAACAGCTGTTAATTTCTAACGGAAGGACAAACTAGGAAGCTATTTTGTGAAAATAACTGGGAAAATTTTTCAAAAAAGGAAAATAATATCTTTTATCATAAGATATTAATTTATTTTTTCATTTCCTTTGTGTGAATGTTTTTTCTGCTTGTATTTTATTTATTTATTTATTTTTAAGGATTAAATACAATTCTTAACCAAATTAAACAAAAAAGGGAAGACTTACTTCAATAAAACAGAAAGGCAAACATTGTAACAGATATGAATGAAATTCCGGAAAATCATAAGGACATACATTATAAATTTGTTTCAATAAATTGAAGAATCTGAAAAAACTGGTGAGTATTTTATCTAAATTATCTAAATTAAACCTAAATTCATTGAATGATTTTAATAAATGTACTCTTTGTGACCTGCTTGAAATACTAATAAAATACTCCATACTAAAAATGAAAAAACAGCAATAATAGAAACAAACACAAGAAAATATAGACTTACTACAGAATTCTACTATAACAGTAGAAACTGAAGGAATATTGCCAAACTCTTTTTTAATAATAATTTATTTTTTTAAGAATGAAGTCATATTTTTTATCCATGTATATCCTAGTTCAAGCTCCCTTCCCCCTCCCACTGATTCCAGTCACTCTCACTTCTTCACATCTCTTTGTCTCCTCCCCAGCAAGGACAGGAGGTCCCAAGGTCCCATTATGGCTTAGTTCAGCATGTCCTCCTGGCAGATCCAGTTTCCTTACCCCAACATCAAGACTGGGTCAGGTGTTCCTTTGGAGGAAGTGGGATCCAAGGTGCCAGTCCAAGGTGTTTCTGATCCCAAGCTGTTCAGTGGTCATGGTTTGCAGCTTGGACATGCTTTGCTTTTTGCTTTTTTTTTTGTTTAAAGTCCACTAATGAGGGAGTACATTCCCTGCTTATCTTTCTGGGTTTGTAATACCTCACTCAGGAGGATATTCTCCAAATCCATCCATTTTCCTCCAAATTTTAGGATATCATTTTTTCTTACTGCTAAGTAGTATTCCATTGTGTAGATGCACCACAGTTTGTTAATCCATTCTTTAGTTGAGGGGCATCTAGGTTGTTTCCAGGTTCTTGCTATTATGAATAATGCTGCTATGAACATAGTTAAGCTAATGCCTTTGAAGTGTGAATGTGCATCTTTAGGGTATACACCCAGTAGTGATATTGCTGAATCCTTGGGGAGATGGATTCCCAGTTTTCTGAGAAACCACCATACTGCATTCCAGACTGGCTGAACAAGCTTACACTCCCACTAACAATGGAAGAGTGTTCTCTTTGCTTCACACCCTCTCCAGCGTAGGCTGTCCTCTGTGTCTTTTATTTTAGCCAATCTAACAGGTTTCAAGTGGTATCTCAAAATTGTTTTGATTTGCATTTCTCTGATGGCTAAAGATGTTGAGCATTTTTTCATGTGCCTTTCAGCTATCGTAATTCTTCTGCTGAGAATTCCCTTTTTAGTTCTGAAACTTGTTTTTTGGTTAGATTCTTTATATTTTATATCTAGATATTCAATGAGATCCTGTGAACTTTGTGAGCAGAGAAGAAGGAAGATTTTTTTTCTTTTTATTGAATACACCATAAGTGACTTACTTATACTAAGCTCCTGGTAAGCCCTGTTGACTTTATGTGTTTTCATTTAGATGGTTATGATTTTCATCCATTCAAGCTTTTTTCAGGTATCTTGATGCTGCATATTTTAATATTCACAACACTCACTGACTAGTGTGTAAGGGGCCATAGTTTGGTACTGATCTCTGTCTAACATTCGTGAGGATCTGGGTTTGATCCTTACCACTGCAAACAAAACAAAACACAAAACAAAAGATACCTAGAGCAGAAATGTTTATTTGCTAGTGAAAACACATGTAGAAAATATTGAGAATTTTCAGTATGAAAGCTTTGAAAGCCAAATAGGAAAGTGGAAAAGAGGTGGAGGGGATGAATGGCTTAGTCAATGAAGTGCTTAGCATGCAAGTAAGAACCCAAGTGGATTCTGCACACATATATAAAAAGCTACATGTGGTGGTCTGTGTTTATAATCCAGCACAGCAGGATCGCCAAGCTTGCTGGCCCTAAACAGTGATCTCAGGGTTAGTGAGACAAGCTGTCTCAAAAATAAGATTTGGAGTTATTGAAAGACACCTGTGTGTACTTTTATGGCTTGAACGTAAAGTATTCCTGGCTTGCAAGAGCTCATATTCTAAAGCACTGGTTGCCAATTGAAAAATTACTCATTCAGAATGGGTCTAACAGTGTAAGTGGAGTGAGTCATTTACTGAGGAATATATGGGGGAATGAACAACAAGGAAACTTGTGCAAGGAAGTTGGTTACTTAGAGGTATGCCTTATCATACCCACTTATTATATTCTCTCTCTCTTTTTCTTCCTTCTTCCTGGCTGCCCTGCAATTAGAATATTTCTTCTGCTGTGCCCCCACCACCCACACATGCAAAAGAAATGGAGCCAGCCTCTGTAAGTTGTGAGCCAAAAATTAATCCTTTCTTCCTTATTTGTTTTCTTGGGTATTTTATCACAACAATAAAGCAATGACTAACAGATCTTTGTGTTGTTTAGTTAATACTAAAGTACATATTTATGTGGGAAGCTTCTTCTTTAGAGAAACCAGTTACGTTGATTGTCAGATCTGTGTCTTGGCCCAGTCAAGTTATTTTATATTCAAGCCTGGGGGTTTCTCATAAAGTGTGCACAATGATCTTAACTTGATGTACTACTTTGAAAGTTTAAGTTTGTAAAATATGTATCAATGACTGACAAATGAACAAACATTGTCATCTTAAAAATGATCAACCCAATAAAGACAACATTTGTTCAAAAATACTGGAGAGAAGCATTATTGGATGTAAAGAATACTTATGTGAAAATACATTAAAATATATAAATTATTAGTTTGTCTCACTAATAATTTATTATAATTATAGTTAATCAATGCTTTATGAAAAATTTCCCTGTATAGTGGAGTATCTGTAATATATTGTTTTAAAGCATGCATTCTATCTCATAATGATGAGAGAATGAATAAGTTACGATCTCATAACTAATTCAGTTATAACAAAATTGAATTAAAGTTATTAAGTTGATTTCTATTTTTCAGTTCTTTGCAAATCTGAGCATTTTATTTTTAAACAGCCTTTTCTATATATTTGTGCACACAATTTACTTTAATTATCTTGTCATAGATTTCTGAAAATAGGATTTCTAGGAGAAGAAAATATTTTGGAAATTTATTTTGTTTACTCATTTGTGTGTGTATGTATATATACATATGTGTATAGGTTGAGTGCTTCTGTATACATGAAGACCAAAAATAGAACACTGGATATCTTTGAGCTGAAGTTGCAGATGTCTATGAGAATTCTGGCTTGCCATGTAGGCGCTGAAATCAGAATTCTAGTTTTATGATTCCACAGCAAATACTCTTACCCACTGATCACCTGTCCAACCTAGAGCCTTTGTATTTTTAATTGCAATCCCTTTGATCATTTTCTACAAAGGCTATAGAAAAAAAGATTTTGCCAAAATATCTGAGACTATGCTTTTCTGAATTTTCCTGTTGTTCTTTGTAAGTATGTTTAAGAATAAAATAAAACTAAAAAAAAAAAAACCAAAATGAAGCAAAGCTAAATGGCAGAGAAATAAGCAGAAGGTGAAAAATGACACAATAAAAAAGTAAACATTTTTCTTTAATCACTAAGATAAATAAAATTATATAACAATGAGGTGTCTCTTTTGGAATCTTGCCTGTGAAACTCATATCCCGCCTGTTTTTGGGAACAGTTCATTAAACATAGAATGAGGACAGTAAATTATTCATTGAAATTTACTGAATTCACATTAGAGCACAAAACATATGTACTTTTATATTCAGAAGTCCTACACAGAAGTGCCTTTCTGTGTTCTAAATCACAATGAGTTTGGAAGCGTTGGTCTATCCTGCAGACACTGGATGTGTAGCCTCATTATTTGACGCCCCTATTGCTGGTCTGTGACTAGTTTTAATAACAGGCTTGAGAATCTGCACACATGTAACATTTCTGTGGTAATATGAAGAATAATGCCTGGGGAGACGTCACAGTATTCCCTCATGCAATTCATGTATGAGCAGTGAAACTACATAAGGAAGTAAGTAGTCGAGGGTCTTAGGTTCAGCTACTGGGGGATTGGGAGCTCTGTGCAGAGCATCAAGGCCTACAGAATATTTAGAAGGAATCAGAAATTTAAAAAATAAAAAAAAATTGTGCTAAGCATCCAAGACATTTGATGTTTGCTGTCATGGCAGCCCAGCCTATGCCCACTAATGTATTCTCATATTCCATTTCTCCCTGAGAGATCTCTATCCACTCTGCTGTCTACCTTCACTTGACTTACCTCATGTGACTGGAGCTACATTCATCTCTTTAGCTATGAGCAGCAGGTTGATAGAGAAGTTTGTAACTTATCAAAAGAGGAGATTCTACATAATCTTGCAGAGTAGGCTCAGGGCCATCACAGAGTTTTCACTAAGTATAACATGTCATGATTATGATTAGAAATATAAGGACTCTCACTGATCCATTTACCATACTCAAATTTATTTCTTCTTTCCTCATAAAATACATCCCAAGCAGTCCTTCCCTTTCACTCATTTACCACATTCTTTTTTAGAGAACAAGGTAGAATTTGAGCTTCTGTCATTTTGAAAAGACTACCACCTAAAGCCAAGAAAAATTTGTGCATAACTTGTATCAGTTAATAAAGAATTTTCTCAACCTCAAACACATCAACTAGTGATGTGACAATGTCACTAGAGAGTGATTACGCAATAGAGCAAACATGGCACTGATAACATGCTTCTCTATGTGTTCATCTGTTGTACTGAGCTTTGGAGAGTTTGACTCAGTAAGACTTGAAGGATTTGAGATGGAAGTGAATGCTGGTCTCAGATTATTATTATTATTATTATTATTGTGTAATGTGACTAAAATAATTGCAAACTCACTGAGGACACTCACTTTTCGAGTTCATAAATACAATGATATTCATTGTTGGGCTCATTTATTCTGATCATTCATAATCTATTTTTCTAAACTCAGATAACAATATTTTCAAGTAAAAGCTTCCCATTTTCCCATGCTAACTCTATTCTATCAGTTGTGTATGAGCAAGAAAATGTAAAAATGCAACAAATTCTCTTTTTCTTTTTTGCTCTAAGAATGCAGCAGGCAAGAACCAACCTCCCACTGCTCCATTCAGACAGTGCAATGAAAATGACCTCTGTATGGATCCCCTTCCAGACAGATTCCTCTGAGTTTAACAATGTTACCATATATGCAAAGCAATAAGAGGTAAGAAACTCCCTTTTCCATTTCAAAGAAATAAAATGAATTTTGTAATTTTGGAGACCTTCTTCTAAAGGATTTTTATGTTAAATGCCTGAAAAAAATTTAAAGACATCTGAGACCCTCAACAGGCATTTTCAAGTACTTAACATTCCATTTTCTTTCCAAGAATAGAGGCCCAAGACAGTCACATAATTGTGTTATGTCTGTAATCACTGATTTAAAATCCCACACAGATTGGCAAATATGTTTTGCAATGAATATTCTTTCAATTACTTTCTATCTAAAATGACAACAAAACTGAAAATTACATATATAGGTCATAATCACATTGAATTCTATTAGAGGTAGGAATTATAGTAGATAAGAGAATAGGCCTTGAAGTTGAAAGATTTTGTGAAGTTATGTCTCAAAACTAAGTTTTATCATCTCTAGAATGAGAAAAAAACCAATGCTTATTTCACCAGGATTTTTACAGGAATGATACCATCATCTAGATCACCAATCCCATCTCACACAATGTTCTTCATGTCTCCTAACACCTCATGCATATTAAATAGTCAGTTACTCTTTTCTTCTTCATGTATCTTGTATGTTCTTAGGTTTCAGGATGCCCTGTACCTGACTCAGTTTTCTTGCTGTCTCATGAGCTATTTATAAAGAATATTTGAAAGAGTGTGAGCAGTCCCATCGTTTCAGAAGAACCTACTGTTCTAGACTGGTCACACCCAGACTTCACTCATCAAACCACACATCTTTCTGAGGTTGCAGGATCTCCATGCTTTACAACTTTATATCACACACGAGATGTTCAGCAGACATCACAGCTTTTACTTGACTAATAAAGAATTTTTGATCATGTCGTAAACATCATTCATGTCAGAAAATCATTGATCCAGTTGAACAGACAGACACACTAGGGTAGTAGTTCTCAGTCTGTGGGTTATGACCCCCCAAATACAATGTTACCTGGAAAACACGGGTATTAACATTACAAGTTATATCAGTAGAAAAATATAGTTATGAAGTAACAATGAAAATAATTTTATGGTAGGGGGTCACCACAGCATGAGGAACAGTATTAAAGTGTCAGAGCATGAGGAAGTATGAGCAGTACTGCCCTAGAAGTATGAGCAGTACTGCTCTAGGGTGTCATTGCCAACCTCTTACCCCACTAGAATGTGTGAATACAAGCTTCACTTCCAATCATTTCCAACCGATTCAGCGGCTAAAATGCTACTTCCCAGGTGCCTTCATCAATTCCCTGTCAACTCTAACTGCCTTGCTCCCTGATCTCCACACTGACCCCACTGCAGGCCCAGTTTCCACTGCATGGCCACCTTTATACCATACCACATAGGATGGGAGTCGTTTACAAGCATCTCTTCTCATGAACCAGTCCCTCCCAGCCTAATGACCTCACCCTCCATCTTTCATGTCTCTGTGTCAGTGCCTTATTCTGCCACACATACCATTTGCTTCCAGGAATTCTCCCAATGTGTTTGGAAGATTGTTCTCAGTTTGTTATAGCTGCAATTTTCTCTTTCATTCATGTATGTATTTTGATCATTCTGGGAAACATTTACACATTTGTTTATTGGACCTCCTCACCCCCTTTCTGCTAGAATATTAACTTCTTGTAATTGATTAATGGCTAATGCTTGCACCTGTGGCTGCAAGCTCAGTGGTTAGAACCTGCTGCACATAATTTGAGAGCTGAAGAAATGGTAGCATTGTTCTTTCAGCTAAGGAACACTCATCCAGTAATGCAAAGAGCAAAATTGGCTTAGCAATAACTTATAATTGTCATTTTATTATTATTTATTATTTGTGGCAGGGTTTCTCTGTGTAGCCCTAGCCTAGCTGTGATGGAACTTACTTTATGAACTAGACTACTCAAGAACACACAGATCTATCTGCCTGCCTCTGCCTCCCAAGTATGAGGTTTAAAAGTGTGTGCAACCACCTCCAGGCCCTTTTACTTTTCAAAAAGATATTATATATTGATGGGAGTTGTAACTTTAAATAAATATTTATTAATTCTGACCTTTTTAAGAAAGGGAAGACCTGTCAGTTCAAGATTGTCAGACCTTCAGTCACCATTCACATGTTTATCTAAAAGGCCCTTAGAAAAGTGCCAGGATCTGAGATATGGGCTAGTTCAGACATTTCATGTTACAGACAGTTCACTATTCAGAACCTAACCTTCATGTGACTTCATTATTTAGTTACATGTATGGCTATTGTTTTCCAAGAGGTAGACATAAACTGCCTTCTTTTACTTAGTTTCTCCTCTGTTATCCTCTCTCAGGTTCTTCCCTTTGTGAAAAGATTTCATAACTTTGGTCATTTTAGCTTTTTGTTTTTTCTTTCTCATGGTACTTAACATATGTCCAGCCTATAGGTATTATGTGATATCTTATCTAAGGTCAGAAATTGATTGCATTGCAGTTTAGTTGTGGACTGTATTTTTTTTTGTAATAACAAAAATGCCAGAAATGAATCAATGGTTTAAAATTTTTGAGTAAGAAATTTAAATTTTATTTTATTAAATACATATAGTATATATTCATGTATGTCATGTGGGCATATTTGTGTAGGGAGTATGCACCTAGTAGACCAAAAACAGTTCCCTGAAACACAGGGAATGCTTGCACTGATCAGAGGAAGAGATGGGTAGACGCCAGTGCAAAAATTCATTCAGCAGCATGAAGAACAATATGGCACCACTAGAACCTAGTGGTTCTAACAGCAAGACCTGAACATTCCAGTATAAAAGAAGCAGAGGGAAACGACCTTTAAAACATCTTTATAATAATGGTAGAAACCTTTAAAGATGTAATTAAGAATAGTGACATTCAGGGATTGATTGCCCTAGAGAGAAAATAGAGAAGACCTTCTTAGCTAATTGGGTGTATAAGGGGCCACAACCAAGAAGATGTGGGAACAAATCATGAGAGAAGGAGATGAATGAGTGAGAGGAGCAACAAGGAGGGAAAAAAGAGATGAAAATCTTAACAGAGGAAGCCAATGTGGGATTGGAAAAAGTCCTGGTGCTAGGGTAACCTCCAAGAACTCACAGGATGTCCCTGTCTAGGTCTCCAACCAATAGTGAAGGTGTTGTCTAGACAGGACTTACTCTATAATCAAAAGAATAACCACCCCAACTGCCATCACAGAACTTACATGCAACAATGAATAGAGGTAGAGGCAGAGGTACATGGCTGAGCACTGAGTGCAGCTCCTGGTCTAGCTGAGGGCAGGGGAGAAGAGTCTATGTGAGCAAGGGGATAGGTCTTATGGGGAAAATTCCCACAGATCAGTAGAGGCAGGCTGACTGGAGCTCTGGGGAGCTCACTGAATTAAGAACATCCACTGGAGAACCTTCAAGGAAAGGAACTAGGTCCTCCGAGGATAGGCAATTGTCCACTGACATGGGCAGTATGTGGAGCCTCCAGAAGAGGGATCAGACCATGTTTCTAAGCATGAACTGGCACTTCGGAACCCATTTCCTCCAGAGGAACACCTAACCCAGTCTTGATATTAGGATAAGGAAATTGTACTTGCCTGGAGTGGATGCTGAGCTGATCCACCTTGGGACTTCTTGCCCTTTTTGGTAAGGGGATGGAGGGATGGGGAGAAGGGAGGCTGAAGGCTGACCAGGAGGGATTGGGATGGGAAAGAGAGGGAGAGTGTAGGGCGCGGTTTGCCTTTGCACAACTGGCTGGAACATTCTATTGCTGCTTATGCTAATTAGGCATTGAGAAAGGACCTATCCAATGAGATCCTCAAATATGTTAATGAGCCATTATTTTGGGCCAATCACCAGCCATATGCTAATGAGTATCACTTTGAACCAATCACCAGCCATATGTTAATGAGGCATTTGATGGGCACCAATCACGCGCCAGGCTTCCCTATATAAGCAGGCTGAATCTCAGGCTCCAGGTCTTCTTTCCACCATTTCACAACTGAGCTGTACTCCAATAAAGTGTGATCCGAGAAGAATCGTGCGTGTGGTGACTCGTCGTTCTGCAGGCCAGAAGCGGCTCGCCACAAGTGGTGCCGAAACCCGGGAATCTTCACGCCTTCGCAGAGAAGACCGATCCAGAACTCGACACATGGAGTGGACCGTCAGTGAGGTTGCTGCAGAAGAATCTGAAGGAGATTCAGAACTGCAGTAATCAGGAGGGTTAACCGGTAAGTCTCACAGGAAAATAGTGAGACCTGCATTAAGCAGGAAAACTCTGCTTGTAGAAAAAAGCAGAGAACGGGGCGTCTGCTGATGAGCAGATCTAACCCGTTGGTAGTTTGGGGTTGTTTAGGATATAAAGGGTTTTAAATAGGCAAGGATATGGGTGTAAGTTTCTCTCACCGGATTGCTATAACTTTGAAAGAGCTGTTGAAGAAGTAATGGTGTGAGCGTTAAATTAAGGTAGAAATTAAAGGTTATATAAGGATGAGGTTTTTAACCTCACGTCCAATTTTTTTGGCTCTTAAGGAGCTGCTTCATTAAAGTTTTTTCCTGAGTCCGCTCTGCTTGCTAGCAGTGGGAGAGATAGATGGGTTAAAAGCAGCCAAGAGGAGTGGAGTCAGCAATTACTAAGGCACAGTTGGTGCGCT
>PVIH01002287.1:0-93521 GCA_004025045.1 Sigmodon hispidus
AGGGTGGAGCCTCACTCGAATATGAAAGCCATCCTTGCCACAACTCTTTACCATGTATTTGTTGGCACAAATACGGGCAGCCTCCAGAGCTTCAGAAGACAGTTGCTCATATTCATCTGACACCATGTGGCCACAAAGTGGGAATTCATCAACTTTTGCCTTCTTCCGTCCCAAGTCAAAGATGCGAATTTTAGCATCAGGGACACCACGACAGAAGCGAGACTTCGGGTATGGCTTGTTCTTACAATACCGGTAACACCGGGCAGGGCGGCGACCCATGATGACGATAGGATCAAAGGTGGCGCGCCGGAGGAAAAAGAGCTTGGCTACTTTTCAGTGAGTAGCTTGTGTCTTGTTTTCTAAGCCTGGATTCCTTTCCAGTGCCATTTTCTGGCAGAGACCTCTTCTCTGGGCACGGGGTGGAAACAGAAAATTAATAGACATTTTCCAGTGTAGGGCTCGGTTTCTCTGACTTATCTCAGTTTCCTGTTTTTATTTCCACACATAAACTCTACTATGGTGTCTCACTTGGAGTCACTGTGTGTCCTTGGTTCCAGAAGGATGTGAGATTGTAGTCTTGATATCCTGAGGAGAAGGATCACTGGCTAAATGTGGGCCGTAGGGAAGGGAAAGGCATTAGTTTGTACACATAGTCCACCTGTTGGCCAGGCAGAAGTGGTATCCTGTCATCAAGACTCTGTCAGGAGTCTTCATCATCATGAGGATCTCCTAGGGTGGAAGCCACTTTTTCTCTGAGGAAATTCTGACTAGAGCTAACAAAGGCTTCATTAGCATAACGCTTTCCTATTGCAAGGCTTTCTCCTCCAGGTTCCTCAGATGCTCTTCGTGTAGCTCTGCACAGAGAAAGGAAGAAAGAATATTGCTATCATTCTGACAGGCTGAGACTTCACATCTTTGAGAAACCCTGATAATTAGTCAGCCTGCTACTTCACAGTTATAAACCTTGCTATAGGAGAAGACCAGGTGGGGGCCGGGGCAGGGGTCCCTGCAAGTGTCACAGGGAAATGATCCAGGCGAGGGAAAAATGAAATTCACATCAGCAGGACTTAGCTGATCCTGGGTCAAAAACTTTTAGAGCTGTAGTTTTCTGCCTCTAGGTCATAACCCTTTTGGGGATTTCACAGAGGTCACCTAAGACCATTGGAAAACACAGATATCTACATTACTATTCATAACAGTAGCAAAATAAGTTATGAAGTAGCAACAAAATAATTTGATGGTTGGGGTCACCACAACACGTGGAACTGTATTAAAGGATCGACACATATTGAAAGCATATTTAAACATGGTACAATTTGGGGGAAAGTTTCCTGCTCTAATACTATTCCTAGAGTACAGGAAGATTGAGGCGTAACTTCATCAAAACTCCTTTGCAAAATACAGGTGACCACGAAGATGGGTTCTTGGCTTTAAGGGCATGGGATCTGGTTTGGTTTCTGACTGAGATGGCATGGAGGTCACCAGGCTGTAAAGCATCTGTGACATCTCCCCCAAGGATGTGTTCTATTGACTGAGAAACAAAGGTAAAGATAGGAGAGCCTGGGTTGAGTGAGGCCTGGTGCTATAGACAGACAGCAAAGGTCAGCTGTTCGTTAACAGCACTGCTTCCGGCCTTCTGAATGGATACAGGTATTCATTTTGTCTTTGGAGAAGACAGCCCCATGTGATTAACATTCCTGGTTTCCCTGGTGGTCTGTGAACACTCTTACCTACACAATACTGGTGTGACATTGTTTGGAAGCCCATTCTAGAAACGTTGGTTTCAGATTTGGGGCTAATCATAAAAAGTGAGCCTTGGGCCAGGCAGTATCTTGGGTAGGGGAGGCTGTGGCGGGTAACTTCAGAGGCTTGGCTGTTTTTAATTATTGACATGAAAGAGAAGGTCCATGAAAGGGCTGGCAGTGACATATGAGGCCTTGTCAGGGTATCTTTCAATAATTAAGAAATAAGTGGTCGAAACTCCATTTTAGTTCTAGACGCTGTGAAACAGTTCTTTAAATGGATCACTGAGAAGTGTGTGCCCCGTCCGTCTGGCGGAAGTTTCCATACGCACATTAGCGAGGGCAGAGGTGGGCATGTCGTGCTCCTAGAGATGTGCCCAGACTTAGCGATTCTGACACTGGTACCCCAGGAGTAAACTATTTCTAATTTGGAGAAAAATGGCAAAAAGTGTGGACAGCTTGTTACTAGTGTATATAAATCAGCCTTATATTGGGGTTCCCTATTTCATGTCAATTACTAATTCCAGGGTCAAGTCCAAGAAAAGAGAAACTTACCTTGGATTATATATATATATTTATTTCCCTCTGAGTCTGGATTTTGTGGGGCTCCAGTGCTTCTTATCAAGTCTCAGCGGGAGGCTAAGCCCAGTGGAGGTGACATTGTGACTGCCAGGTTATATGTGTAACACTTAGAATTTGTTTAGCATTATTTAAATGTTTTTTCTCTCTTTTTCTTTTTTACTTGAGTAGCTGTAATAGTACTGGTGTCTAAAATAGCTATTGTATTAGTCTTACATCAGATTCGATGGAAGTCAAATCTATAAAACGTTGAATCTCTTAAATCTAACAAGGATGGAGTACATCCTGCTAATTTGTCAGACCTTCAGAGAACCGCCTACATGAGACAGGGAGGATTAATCAAGCCCCAGTGAGAGAGAATTTGAAAAATATAGTTTTCTAATTATACAGCCCCTTCTCAGTGGGCCAAGGTTAATGCAGTTCTGAATTCTGACAGTTAGTAATAGAAAAAAGAAAGAAAGAAGAGCAAAGTGTATGAATTGTCTCATAATCACCTGAAACAGGCCCTATTGACTGTTACGCTTTCTGTTCATTAATCGGGTATTTTTAGTGCTTGTTCTTCTTCTGCGATGGTGGGGATAATTAAAGGGTCCTTGTCCCTCTTTATGCTCATCGGATAGCTGCGTTATTTGGGGACTTAAGGTTTTGCTTAGCTGTAGATACAGATTTCTAGTTGATAATGGGAAAACGCATCTCTTTTTGACACTGTGGTCTGCCTTATGAATACTTGCTAAGCATTGTGTATCTTAAATCCTTTGTCCCATTCTTGTGTGAGTATAAAATCTCACATAAGAACTGCCAGGCAGAACCAGTCATGGTTGGTTTTGAGACACAGTTTTACTTCAAATTGTAGGTATCCCCAATACCTTCCAAATACCAAAACCCAATACCAATGGGTTTCCTTCCCAAGCAAGGAAGCAAACAAGCCAGACTTGATAAGAAATCCATTTACCTGACTTTGTGACTTGCTGGGTTTGCTTGTGCCTATAATCCTGAGACTTGGGCCGAGAGAATTGCCATGAGTTCAAGACCAGCTCAGGCTACATAGTGAATTCTCCAGCTAGGGCTATATAGCAAGATAGTGCCTCCAGATGGTCTCACCACAGTGAGACAGACAGACACATGGGGAGTGGGGCATGAGCGGGAGGGAGGGATTAGAAACCAGGACTCAGGTCAGAGAGGAGAAAGATCGTGGTGTGGTGGGGGTATTAATACAGGGAGTAGATATGACTAAAGAATGTTCTATGCATGTATGAAAAGGGCACAGTGAAACCTATTATTCTGTATAATTAATATGCCCTCACCCCCCCCCCAAATGGATAGAAGAAAACTAGCGGTTATATCTGCATTACAATGAGACAGTTATTTTTGAAATTAGACTAGCAGCTGTTGAAATGATTTTTTCTTGAAAAGAAGTTCAAGTGAGCGTCTGACCTCTGCTGAATGAATGAGGACTGTGTATGTGTTAATGGGAGAAGGATGCCAGGTAGAGGTCACCCACCACTCAGTGATTGGGTGTGAGGGCTGTAGCCTTGTGTTGGGCTTTGAGAGAGGAGCCTCTGTTAGTGAGAGCTTGTCTCAGAGGATGGAGGAACAAACCAGAACGTGAGGAAAAAGCTGAAAGTCAATGTACTTGATATTTTAGAAATTGCTTTTACTGTTATTATCTGTGTGTGTGTGCACAGGTGTGGGTTATGGGTTATGTGTGAAGGTCTGGGGACAACCTTGGATATCCAAGACACTTTCTACCTCATTGGCTGGACTTCAGCCACATAGGCCAGCCAAGCTGGCCCGAGGGGCTTCTAGAGATCTACTTACCTCCTGTGTCACTACCCTTGGGATTACAGGCATGCACTGCTGTGCCTAGCTTTTATTGGAATCCTTGGGACTTGAACTCACAACCTTACTTTATCAACTGAACTGTTTTCCAACATGTTTTTGTTGTTGTTGTTGTTATCACAGTGTAGAGGTTTTATTCCTAGGGAACATGGGGTGTGCTGTGAAAAGTGCTTTGTGTTACTTTATTTAGTCTGTATTTCTCTGTAAACTGAGGGGGTGGGAGGTGAAAAGTGACGGGTTGATTCCCACACAGCTCGTTCTTCAGCGAGAACCTTGAGGGTCATGCCAAAAAATCCATCCACCATGGAGATTCTGAGATGTCAGATTGACCCCAGACGTCCCATTCCGCAGTAGGAACCTTGAGGTCATGCAGAAAATTCATCCAGAGAGAGGGATAGACACTGAAATTCAGCTTTCTCACAGGTCAGAGGTCACCATGGCGATTCTGTGACCTAACTCTAACCCAAAATACAGGATACTGGATGCAAGTGTCCCTGCAGAATCGGATCCTGCTGACTGGAGTGGGCCTGGGACCTGAGGACTAGCTATCCTATGTCCCCACCGGCTCCCTGCTCTGGCCATGTGGTCTCGCCATGTGCTTTCTGACTGTCCATCAGAGGATTATGTTTTTTATTTATTTTATTTTTAGTTCAAAATACACTTTCCCGGAGCTAGTATTAGTTATGCAAAGAGAGCACTCACCTTATTGAAAGCTCAGAGGCCTTCTAATGGCAAGCCGAGCTGTGGGCGCTGGTGCCGTCCCCTGTTGAAAGCCCTTTCTGCATTCTGTCTGCTCTAGGGAAGACTTCAAAGCTGTGGGGAGAGACTTTCCTTTCCAGGACCAGGACTAGACAGACTGGGCATGTGGGTTTCAGCAAGCTTTCTGGCTTGAAGCTGCTTTAGGGGTTACCTGCTTTCAGTGCATGTAGGTAGCTGAGAAATAGGCCCCAGGCGTTCTACTCTGCTGCACACTGAGCAGATTGAGTGGACAGTTATTAAGTTGGTCTGCTGTGTGGGGCTCTAGGCCTGAGGCCCAGCTGAGCGGTTCTCCACAGATAGATGAAACAGTGAGAGAAAGGCTGTGGGGAACCCCTCCCCCTCCCCCACCCTCACTTGAGAGGCAGTCAGTCAAGTGTTAGGCTGTACGAGGGCAGATCTGAGGCCCTGAGTGGAAGGAGTGTGAGGAGTTTCAAGAGAGATGAGGTGAGCAGGTTAGGGTGTGGGTGCTCTTCCGGGTTGGGGATTCTCTGGACCCCTTAGGATCCCAGGAGGCTAGTATTAGTCAGATGGGCCTTTAGCTGGGAAGCGTTTCTGGTGTTGTTATGTGTTTGTTTGTTTGTTTGTTTGTTTCTTTCTTTCTTTCTTTCTTTCTTTCTTTCTTTCTTTCTTTCTTTCTTTCTTTCTTTCTTCCTTCCTTTCTTTCTTTTTAAATTTATTTGCCTTGGTGTTTGCCTGGAAACTGAAACTACAGACAGTTGTGAGCTGGGAATCGAACCCCGGTCCTCTGGAAGAGCAGTCAGTGCTCTCAATTGCTGAGCCATCTCTCCAGCCCTGTGTTGTGGTTTCTGAAGTTCAAAGGAGTGCAGGACTGAACAAGAGCAGTAGGGTCTGTCATCTCCTCTCCTCACAGCACTAGCTTTTCTTTCCCGTTGTCATGTGGTCATTTGGCTTTGAAGGTGGAAGCTTGTGGGCTGTGACTGACCTCACAACACCCCTCAGACCTCTCCTCTTAGCAGATTTGCATTTTTCATCCCATGACTTTTAATAAGATAGAGGGTGCCTGCTCAGAATCTGTGTCTTATTTCTGTCAACTGCCATTTTGCACCATGTCGGATGTTGCCCAAGATGATCTGTTCCTTACGGTGTTCTTCAAAAAGGAGCCTCAGCTTATCATGATCAACTTTGTTCCAGACTATCACAAAAGAGTTAGAGAAAAGATGGTTGTAGAGAGGACACCATAATGCGTAGTAACAGGTCTGTCGGAGTCCTTGAAGTTCTGATGTTAACTCCGGCACCATTCACAGAACACTTCTGAGGTGGGAAAGCCCATTTTTGATATCCGAATAGAAGAGAATGTTTACTGTTTCCCAACGTCACCATCAATAATTGGGATCTGCATTTCCTCCTTTATTTATTCAATAAATATCTAACACCATTATGTTCCTGGCGTGGCATTAGACCCTGGGGAAGCTATAAAGAACTTAGAAGGCTGAGCTCTGCCCCAGGAGGGGCATAAAGGAAACAATTATATCTAATTGTTTTTAACACTGAACAGTGTCAATGTTTCCACCCTGTCACCAGGGGAGAAGGGGCCATGGATACCTCTTGAAGTGGACATGTGGCTACTCCAGTCCTTCCTAAACTCTTGTGTCTTCCATGGCCTTGGAATTTATGAGGCAGTGAGGCTCCAGGCCCTCTGGCCAGCCATTGCTCTCTGACGGTCTGTGATTTGATGAGTCACAGGCTCGGTCTTTCGCTCCCCGTATTGCCAGAGAACATTTCTTTTCCACTTATGGCTGAGAACTCTTAATACGTGGAATGAATTTCTAGTTTGAGGCTGTTAGTATGCATAAACATTCCCTGAGAGAGTTCAAGGTTAGCTTCCTGGTAAAAATGCTGCCTGGTACTACACATGTAGCTGCTGTTCCATGCAAAACCAGAGGCTGGCCCGTCATCCTTCTAACCCTGAATAGATTCTCAATAAATGTGTCTGACTCTATGAGCAAGTAGCAATTGAAATGTCCAGGGTCATGAGCTCAGGCCGCTGTCATTGACAGCCTCAGCCCATGAAAGTTGGATGTGGAAAGGAGGTGTCTGGAGCTGGAGGGCTGAGGATAGATCCTTGACAGGACCCGTATTTGTTATCTAGGAATTATGTGTGGTTTGGACCATGGTTAGAGACTCAATTCACTCTACAGGTGCTTTTTTAGTGTACGTAGTATATGTCTCTGATCTCCACAAATCAGAGCAAGGCTTCCCAAATTTGCTTGTACCTTTGAATCACCTGGGGGATTCTTTTAAAAGTTCCCAAGACTAGACCATCACTCTCCAGTATGGAACAGATAGTGATTTGGAAGCGCCTCTGGGGATAAGTGTCTGAATAATTGTCATAAGGAGTGTGCAAAGTAGTTGTAGCTAACATACTCAAAACCTTCGGTAATGTTCCACAATGGCCATGCGGAGGGCCAGCTGGGCATGCCGAGGGTTGAGAGCTATTCTGTGCTGCAGTTTCTTCATTTCCCCTCTGGGGCTAGGGAGTAGCAATAGCTAGCCTAGTAGAAAGGGAAATGTAGCCGTTTTGGTAGTGAGGGAGAGAAAAGAGGTGCTTCTTTTGGCCCTTAGCTCAGTCAAGGATGCCTGCATGATCCTTGGGAGTCAGTGGTAGGGTGGATCTCTATGTAGAAAACTTGACTGCTTGTTGCCTTTAAGTGGATGAGTATGTTTTTAAAATAAATAGCTGACTATCCACTGGCTTTCTTTTCTTTTCTCTTGTGGGCTAAGCATGATGAGGGGAAGCAGATCCTTCAGGATAGACATCCTCAGCTTCACTTCCTGTTTTCGTGTTCTTTCGCCCCCCTGCCCTCTTAACAGCCATGCTGAATATCCCTGTGTGCGCAGATCAACGTAAATGAGCCATTTTATGTGGGCAATTCAATGCCCCACGGTCTCGTGGAGCAGTGAGGTATCGCTTCACTTAGGGTGGGTGAAGGTACATGACTTCAGTGCCTCCTGGTGCTCCAGGTGCTTACACACCAAGGCCAGCTGCTTCGACAGATTTCCTTCCCCGGCAATCACCACCACCACCCAGTCAGACCACATGGCCTTTATTTGATAATCTCCGTGGTGCTGTTTCTAATCAATTTATTTTTATTGAGTCTATTCTGTGCTATTTCTGAGGTGGAGACAGAATCACTCAGTAAACCTTTCATGAGCTTCATCCTGAGCCCGTCTCTTTCCATTTCAGTGTGCCATGCCGAGCTGAACGCCATCATGAACAAGAATTCGGCTGATGTGAAGGGCTGCAGTATGTACGTCGCCTTGTTCCCATGTAACGAATGTGCTAAGCTCATCATCCAGGCAGGTAGGAGCCAGGCTTTCTGTTTGTCACATTTGCATTGGAGTCTGCTCATCAGCAGCTCTGTGTAGGTGTGTTTGATCTTAAATTGTTATTGTTTAGATCTACATTAATTGCACTATCAACTTTACAGGCTATTTCCCATGTTTTGTTTTTGAATGCTGCCAGGTATTCTAGGACTAATTGCATCCTCTGTGATTCTTAGCATGTTTTTAATTTAGTTTGCAACTTCTTAAACTGCAAGCTGCCAAAAAAACAACCCAGGCATTGCATATAATTACTGTCAATATACTGCTCTGACATATTGTGCATAGATTAGGGAGGAGGGAAGGGAATGAACTTCTGTCAGAAACAAGGTCAGCTGGGAGTGAGTATATCAAGTTTTAATTTCTATCTAATACATGGTAGATATTTGAGGATCTAAGCATATCTTTGCATATAAATATCATGAGACTCAAATGTTACTCTGAGCTTTTCTTTTATTATGTCACATCTGCCATGAACCTACCACATTGCATTCTGTATATTGCACCTGTATTTGAACTGTCACATCCAAGAGTGTGCTGTGCTTTATCTTCACAAAGTTCTCAGTCTGAGATTTAAAGACTTAGCCTGTTTAGCCAGATGTGTGAGTTTAGCCCCCGGGTGTCAGAGCAAAAGTTGGCTGATAGCCAACATTAAGGGGCAGCATGGATGCCCGTAGACCTGCTGCCTGTCTTTTTTTGGGGTGCATCCTCAGCTGACCACAGGTGAAGAGGTTATGCACAGAGCACTGAGGGCTCATCCCTTCTGAATGGGATACAGAGCAGCCGTCAGGAGAAGGTGCATAGGATTTCTGACTGAGGTTCGTACTACCTAGGGAGATTGGAAAGCAGACCTGCCCTCCACAGTGATAGCAGAACCTTTACTGGAGGCCCGATGCTGCTGACCTCTGGGTTGGCCAGCACCTCTCCACTCCTTACATTAGCCTCTTAAGTTGAATAGCTTTGTGAATAAAAAATAGTTGCTTACCTGTCATTAAAAAAAAAATCTGCAGGGGCTGGAGAGATGGCTCAGCGGTTAAGAGCACTGACTGCTCTTCCAGAGGACTGGAGTTCAATTCCCAGCAACCACATGGCAGCTCACAACTGTCTATAGTTCCAGTTCCCAGTTCCAGGCAAACACCAAGGCAAATAAATAATTTAAAAAAAAAAAATCTGCTAATTGGATCAAAACTTGACATACTTTCATTTTGCATTTGTATATTTTAAAAAAATCATAAAGGCTGGACAGTCCCCTCTGCCAGACTGGGAAGCCGTAGATGAGTTTCGTAACTGGACATTGTCTGCAAACTTACTTGTAAAGGTAATTAATCATAGGCTCACGGCTCCGTCTCTTTTGGTGTCTTTGGTATTTTGTGTCTGCCTTTATCTTCCTCTGTTACCTTTTCAGGTATAAAAGAAGTTATTTTCATGTCCGATAAATACCATGACAGTGAAGAGACAACGGCCGCTCGGCTCATGTTTAAACTGGCTGGGGTGACGTTCAGGTAGGTCAGGGGACTAGTGTGCCCATGCATGTGGCCTGCCCGAAGTCTGGTGTCTCCACACATGGCAGCGTCTTTGGAAATGTGACGGTATGTGCTGTAAAGATTATTTTAGGTATGGAATAACGACAAAAATATCCGGAGACAGCCTGTTTAATGATTATATTTTAATATTAGTGACTTTCTAAGGCTTAGACTAATTACCCAAGTAGCAAGAAATTTAAAAATTTACAGCTTTTGTGCTAGTCCTGCCAAGCCTTTATAAATTTTGCATATGTAAGGGCTTCAGTGCAGATAGTTTAGGATGAAAGCAGTCCGCCAGGTCAAGACACTAGCAATTCTTTTCTGAGCAGCATTTTGAATTAAGAGCAGAAGCCCCCCTTGTGATTTTTGTGATTATCTTTGCAGAGTGAAGATGATGTTTTACTTGTAATGTCTTGCCATCTCTTATGAGTAGCAGAAAATTGTTTTTAGAATGGGGGCTTTGCAGAGTGGTAGTATGTTTGTGCCCACCGGGGATAAAACTTGTGTGATGGGCAACTTGCCTCATTCATTGTATTCTGAGCTAGAGATGTGGGATGTTTTGTCTGTTTTCTGAGACAAGGTCTCTGTCTGGATGGGCTATCCCTAGCTTGCTGTGTAAACCAGGCTGCCTCCTGCCTCTGTTTCCCAAGTGACAGCACCCACCATGCCAAGTTGGAACTGTGATTTTTGCATTGTACATGTGTTGAATTATTGTGTCTGTGCGTCCTCGTTGGCTTTCTTTTGCATTGATAAAACACTAACTCAAACTAACTTGGAAGTATAAAGGCTTTGTTTGGCTTACGGGTTAGTCCAGCACCCTGGAAGCCAGGACAGGAAGTAAAGTCAAAACCTGGAGTCAAGAACTGAAGCAGAGACCTGGTGAAGCACTGCTTACATGCTCTCTTACTTACTTGTTTAGAAAAGCCCCCAAGTATCTACAGTTATTGGAGACGTGTTGAATATTAAAATGTCTAGAGGGCTTTTACTTATTTGCATTTGTAGAGCTTGATTGAAGATTCCACACTTCAGTGAGTTGTCTTTCTATATATCAGATGCAAAAGAAAATGTACTCTCTTTGCTTTAGAGCAACTCAACTTGGCTGCAGAGATTTCCTAGAAAATAAGATAAATATGATGGGGAAACTGTAATCAGATATCATGTTGTGCTGCTAACTTGTTAGAAATCCTTTGACTCCCGGATAATTCATGAACTCAGAGAGTTGAAGAACACACAAGCCGAGCCACCCCATGCATCCGTCTTGTCTTAGTCTGTTCCGCTCCGCGTTCCTCTCGGTATGGGGCGCTATAATTGGCTCCTATAGAGATAAACTATCAAGTGAATCCCAGGATATTTCTTTCCTGTGCACTGGAAATACAGTTTAAGCTCTGAAATAAACAAATTACTTTAACTACTCATTGGATAATTCCTTTATGTATTTTGTTTTTCATGTTTAGAAAATTCACACCGAAGTACAGCAAGATTGTCATTGACTTTGATTCAATTAATAGCCGACCGAGTCAGAAGCCTCAGTGAGTTCTACCTCGTTAAGTCCCCAGAAGACAGCTCCTCTCCTCTAAGAAGCCGCCGGTGTCTTTCATCTTGAAGTTGCACATAACTTTTTAATAGCTGGCGCAGCACATGCAGATCTTGAATCTTTTTATTGTCCCCACCGTCACAGGGATCTACATTTGTTTAAGCTGTTGGTTTAGTTTGATTTGGAAAGTAAAGGCCTGCCCATGGGGCTGGAGTGAAGGTCTTTCCATGTGGCTGGGATAAGGGTTAGATCAGAGTGTCCACTCTTTCTCATCCACTGGATTCCAGCAGCCACTCCCTGGGCTAGGACATACAGATAATTGCTTTTCGTTCTTAGCAGGGATAAGCAGACTCGCAGTGATGTGAGCATCTAGCCCAAATGGAGCATACCCTGCCAGCCTTGGGAAAACGAATAGGACCAAATGTGATGGTAGCAGGAAAGTATTTGCTGTAGAGTTGAGGGGAGCTCTCCCCCGCCCACCCAGAGAAGGTTCAGGATGGCACGTGTCCCAGCAGATGATCAGCACAACTGACCCAGGGATATCATCTCAGTTCTCACTTTCCCTACACACACACACACACACACACACACACACACACACACACACACACACACAGCATGCCATCCCTCTGGAGGGTAGGCACCCCTGTGGCAGCTTCTTATCCTTGGTTTGTTGGTCACATAGCACTGTTAAATTTATCCAAGTGACAAGTGGTTCCTAGAGGAGGCAGCTTATCACTCCCCCTAGACCAGGCCCTGTGTGGTGACAGCTGGAGGTGTATGGATGGGTGATGTGGGGCGTCTCCTCCCATTCTGTGTCCCTGCTGTGTGGAAACATGGCACTCCTGCTTCATGTGCCAACATGGTTCATTTCTAGAGGGTACCCTACAACCAGAGAGTACATCAGTTCCTGTCCTGTAAGAGAACTGTGGGAAATTCTGTTACCTGGAGGTGGTCGATTTGTTCCAGACCCACCCGTGATTGCACCTCCTTTGTGCCACACGCATCTCCTTGATCAATGTACTTGGGGAGTGCTCGGCTGTGAGCTTTGTTTTTAATTTCATTTAGCTTGTATTAAACATGCTCAGTGCCTTTGATAAAATGGTTTCTTTATCTTAAAGATTATTACTTTTTAGGGTGCTCTTGTTTTTTTCATGGATTTTTATTTCATCTCTGAGATTTTTTTGTTTTAACTCTGTTTCTGGGGCATTTTATAATTTGGCTCTTTACCAATATTATTAAAATTTTATTAAAATCTACCAGCACCAAAACACGATCATTTTTATATTATTATGTATGTTCAACTCCATGCTTGTATTGGTTCTGTATTATCTGCAAAGCATGTTATATAGGTTTGGACTCAGGGAATATCACAAGTATTAATGCCATGTAGTTTTCCAGGATGGGGGGAGGTGCTATTGTTTTAATACATTGTAATTTTTTATAATTGGGTAGAGGGGGCAATGTTACCTGCCGCACCACAGCGCACATGTGGAGGTGGAAAAGAACTTCGTTGTTGTCCGTTCTCCTTCCTTGTTCTGAGGTAGGCATCTCTCTTGTGTCTGCCACTGCTTGGATACCCCAGGAGCTGTCACGTGTCACCCCTGGCTTTTTGCATATGTTCAAGGCTTGAACTCAGGCTTAAGCAGCAAGTGTTTGTATCAACTGAGCAGTCTCCCTGGTCTGTGGTTTTTCTTTCTGGCTGGATTTCATGGCAGGAAAGGCTCTGTTGCTACCTGGTTTGTACACCTGTCTCTGGTTAGTCCATGTGATGGTCACAGATTACTCCTTTCCATTTACTTCAGGCCCCATGCCTTTTCACGCTTCTTTTTCTCCATGACCCTCTCTTTCTTTTCTCCTCAGTGTGTTCTCTTCTTCAAGCCCTTTACCCTTGGTTTGCTCCAAAATGTATAAGACAAAAGGTAAGTAGAAGTCGGAAAGAGACAGAGGCAGAAAAAAGCGGTCTAACTTTCTGTTGTTGCAAGTTGTACATTCTAAGCCATGTTTGCAAGCAATGATTTTTGTGTCTCATTTGCAGGTAGATCTAGGGCCTAAGTCGCTAGTACATTTATTTAATTTTGATATGTTTTGTCTCAGCTTGCTACATTGAATTGTAGTGAAAAACCACTTTTTTTTTTCTTCTTGGAGGAAAGGTGACAGGTGGTGGGTTTGTGGGGCGCTAATGCTGGGAATGTAGGTGCACAAGCCTCCACCTCTGGAGCTTTACTGAGCCTGGGTTCCTAGTGAGTGGACGGTAGGTGATTATGTCCTGTTTCCACCATCACTGCAAGAGGAGCATAATTGTCCTGTGCAGAGGATTCTGCAGATGTCAGGGCTCCAGCTAATAGAGGGCTGCTTTGAACTGTTGCCTTTGGGAAGAGCGTTCCGGAAGGAGGGTGTTCTGAGTACTCTTTTGCCTTGCAGGCATTACTGGATAATTGTGACGAAGGCAGAGTGTATCTGAGAGCCGTTGTGACTGCCTGTCATGGCTAATAGATGACAATGAGGAAACCATCTTTCACTGATCCGCTGGCAGAACCACATTAAAAGGCAAAAGTTGGAGTGAAATGATAGGAACTGTTTTCCTAACATTTTATACATGCCTTCCCCTCTTTACACATATCCTCAAAGACCTCTGAAGTCCAGCAAGACCTTAGCAATAAAAATGAGTTAACTTATTAGCCATGTTTCTTAGTTACACATAAAACAAAATAAGGCAGGCAAAAACAAACAAGCAAAACAATGTCATTAATAAAAACAGGCTCCTGGGGCTGGAGAGATGGCTCAGTGGTTAAGTGCGCTGACTGTTCTTCCAAAGGTTCTAAGTGTAATTCCCAGCAACCACATGATGGCTCACAACCATCTGTAATGAGATCTGGTGCTCTTTTCTGGCCTGCAGGCATACATGCTGTAAGAACACTGTATACATAATTAATAAATCTTAAAAAACAAAAACAGGCTCTTATGTCTAGTGATTTGGAGATCTTATGTGCTAAGACTAACTTCATCTTCCAGTGGCTAAATCTACCAGAGAATTAAAAATATTTAGGAAGAGGCCACAGGCAGAGACAAACCTGTAATCTCTGCACTTGGGAGATGGAGGCAGAGTATGACAAGGTCAGATCCACCCTAAGCTACACAGGGACACAAAGTTCTCCGGTAGCAACCTTTAGGCCTGTCCATCACTCAGGAGGCAGAGGCAGGCAGATCTCTGGATTCCAAGCCAGCTAAGAATACACAGAGAAAACTTGTCTGGTGGGGTGGGTGATAAATACTTGGAAAGATGTCCAAGGAATTCAGGGATAAGATTGTAGTTGGTATTTTTAAAAACAAGCCGCTTTAAAAATGGTAGCTTTGTAATTAGCAGGACAGCCTGCCTCAGGCTTAATGGAAGGACCAGAACTCACACTAAGAGAACTTTGCAAACCAATGTCATCTGGGAATGTGGTGCTGATTTGTGCTGAGCTGCAGAGGTACAGGTGAAGTATCTCCAGGCCCGGTACTCTGGGGGCCTGATGACATTTACAGGAAAAGGGATCACATTGGCCTACAAGAGAACTGCTTTAGAATCTTAGCCAGTGCTTTCAAACTTGTCCGTGGTGTAAGTATGGTGCCATTTCTTCTTCGAGTGGATGGATCTCCAGATGTTTGCTGAGTGCTGCCCATGCCTTGGATTCCCTGATGCTACCACCTTCTGGCTTGAAACATGCTGATGGCCAAATAGAGTGTGAGACTAATGAAGCTATCCTCTTCTTCAGACTGAATAATGGGCTGCAGGCACCTGAACTATGCCCCTGATAGTGTCTGCTGTTAGTGTCACCATCCCTCAGAGCCAGCTCACTGTAGAGGGCCGGCTCTCAGGAAGGTCAAAGACTTAGCAAAGTTCCCATCTTTGATTACATTGAGTTAAATATTTCCATAGAAAATGGGGAGAGATGTCCTTTGTTGATCAAGAAAAAAAGATGTCATCTGCTTATGGTGAAGAAGTAAGCTAGGAGACTCTGGCCTGCAGCTTTATACAAAAACATCACCGGTTTGTGTTCATCACTCCCAAGTCTCCGTTTGAGCACTGTGTTCCCTTGTAAGCTGAGTCCACATCTTGCTTGCTATCATTCTTTTTAATTGAAAAACAATAGCAAAACCCTTTCCAATATGTGTAGCATAGCGCTGGTCATCTTAGATATTAAGATATTAAGCTCAAGGTATTGATCTCAGTTCTATTGAGTGGCCATTGCTCCATCCACCTCCAGAAAGGAGTGACTGGTTTCCAAGCTGCAGCTACACATCCTTGGTAATTCCCTCTTCCCTGGACCCTGGTAACCACCACTATAATTTCCGTATGACTTTGATGACCCCAGATACCACCACTTAGCATGTTGCCTTCAGGATTCATCTGTGTAGCTTCTTCTCTCCTGCAGGCTGAAAAACGTCCTGTTGTAAACATGACGACACATCTTGTTATGGATTCATCCACCAATAGACGCATGGGTCGTTGCTCTTTGCTGGGCTCTTGTGTTTCCTCTTTACCTGCATTGTCTCACTCAGGCCTGAGCTCCTGTGCTGCGCACCCCCACCCCGTAATCTCTGCAAAAGACTCTAAGCCAGCATTTTTTCCCCTTCTGTTTTGTTACTCTTGAGACTGGGTTTCATGTGGAAATCGCTATGCAGTCCCAGCTGCCCTCCCCAAGATCCTGCTGCCACAGATTCATGAGTGCCAGGATTCTAGGGATGTACCACCCACCACACCTGGGTCTTTCTGTGTAGTGTGTAAAGGGTGTGCCCGTGTGCAGTCATGGTTGCCTGTGTGTGTGTAGGATAAAATTAAGTGTTGGAAGTCTTCCTTAATTACTCTGCTTTGTTCTTTTTTGTCACAGACTCTTGTTGAACCAGGAGTGCGGCCATTTTGGCTAGAATGCCTCCTAGATCCCCTGTCTCCATTCCCCTGCCTCCGATACGGGTAACAGGCCTGTCCCACCATACCTAGATTTTTAGGGTTGGTTGGGTGCTAATCCTCATGCCCACAAAGCAAGTACTCTCTCTGCACTCATGATCTCCCCAACTCAACATCTGGCTCTTCAATCAGCATTTCTTAGATTCTCCATGTGTGTCCTTTGACCATCACACATTTCTATATATCTTTCAGGACTGAGCTGGGGTCCTGCCTTCTCTGTACATTCTTTAGACCTTTCTTTCTAGCTGGCTTTGTCCTTGCTGAAACCCTGCCGCAGATAGTGCCACCAACTGTCTTCCTGATAAAGAAACTCGCTCTGTTTTATGACACCCTTTTCACTGTCTGGAAATGTTTATTGAAACATTCCATTTGGAGTTTGTCTTTTTCTGCTCTAACTAGATGATAAAGCCCATGCCGCACCCAACAGCCTCTCCTTACCACGTATTGGACAGTTTAATCCATGTTTTTAATATTAAAAGGAGCCAGCCTAAATAGCTGGGGTTTTTGTTGACTTTTTTAATGTCAATTTTTTTTAAATGCTAACTTCATTGTGAATGGCTTGGAGGAGGGGAAAAAAATTGTCACTTAGAATATAAGAGAAAAAAATCTCCCTGTTAGCATCTGGGGTTAATGGGAGCATTTGTCATTGCAAGAGAAGGGAGATTACTTTTTAAACGTTTTATTTTTTACTTCTGTGTTTGAGTTAGTGTTCTTATATATGGTTTGGAATTAGGAATTTGGCAATAATGGATGCTTTTGGCAGAGTACCCAGAATGTTTGTGCTGAGACCCATCTGATTGGAAGCTGCCTTAACCTTTTAGTCTTAAATCACTGTAGAGTACTTACTGTCTTGTGGTTCTTTATTTTAACTTTTGTTAGTGAAAATGATTGCATCTTGGCATTGTTTAAGAATTTAAAGATGCCATTTGGTCCAGGTTTTAAGTAGGCATTTTGTTTTGGAGACACTTTCTCTGCACAGTGCCGTGTGGCCCGATTCCTGCTTTATTTCTTCTGTCTTTTCCTGAAGGAGCAGGCATCTGTGATGGGTACAACCGTACACAGCAGACACTTGACTCAGTGGTTGCTGGAACAGTAAGATACTCTTTCTTCACATAATATGAAGTGCAGCTTTATGTGTTTGCCAAGAAGTGGGTCAGGTACCTGGTATGTCAACAGAGTTCTAGGCTTTTTCCCTTTATTTTGTCTTCACTGGCGTTTACATCATTTCAAACTTGTTTTGTAGAATCTAGGTATCTCAGTCACATTAAATACAAGTGTGTGTGTGTGTGTGTGTGTGTGTGTGTGTGTACCAGGGTTGAGATCATGGTAGTATGGTGGTAGTTAAGATTCTCATCTCACCTGTCAATATTCTCTTTCATCTTATTGGCCACAGCTCGTTTACATGGCTACTCCTAGCTGCAAGGGAAGCCACAAGGGTACTCAGTATTCAAAGCTCTACCCTGGAGGCTGTGTGGAGGTGGAGGCCAGTAACAGCAATAAGTCATGGTGATTCTTTCATGGAAAATTATGTGGCAGTCTGATTACATAATTTTTTATTCAGTTTCTCTTCACATCATATTTAAAATATTTGTAGAGATAAAAAATGATAACTATTTTATAGAGTTTTGTAGACTTTATATTATCTTTCAGAGTCCTTTGTGGAAAACCTTATTGTTTTTTAGATTATCATAAGAATTTTACACACAGAGAAATACAATTTTTTTTTTTTAGTTTGAGTTACATTATAGCCTTTGGCCCCCAAATATTTAATGTATGTTTCCTAAGAACAGGGATATTTTTATATATCATCACAGTGTATTTGTTGACTTTATAAATTTGACAAAGTAATTTTCTTTGTAGCATTTTCCAAAGTACAGTGTCATCTAGGGCTTAGTGGCCTTTATTGTCATATCCCTTTAGCCTCTTTAATACAGGACATTCCCATGGGGGGTGCTGATTCTTCAGAAAACTGCTTTCTCTTGTTCCCTTATGCCCAAATCCCTTGGAATCAGCAGTTTTCCAAACTTTTATTCTCATGGTCCCTTTATACTCTTAGAAATTATTGAGAATACCAGTGGACTTTTGTTTGCATAGATTGGAGCTATTGGTAATGTAGTACACTAAAAAATTGAATATTAAGTGTTTTAATTCATTTAAAGTAACAGTGACAACCCTTTTTTGTGCTAACATAGATAGTATATTTTTATGAAAAAGGACTATTGAGTCTTCCAGAAGAACCATAGATATTTAGTAAAAAGAGTGGCATTGCTTTACAATTTTGTAGCTTTTTAAAATTTCAGCATTATATGGCCATTTCCTCTTGATTGAAATATTCCCAAAAATAGTTCCTCTTGGAGAGAGGTGAAAAGCTTATATACCTTACAAGGTGGAAGAAGCTCAGGATTCACAAGCCCCCCCCCACACACACACACAAGCAGTAGTAACTGCTTGGTCCTCTTTGTGATACGGATTCACAAGGCCCCTCTCTGGTGCCACATAAGCAGTAACAACTGTTGGTCCTCATGATACTGTTCAAGTGGTAGACTCCCCACAAAGTGTGGTCCGGTGGAAAATGACAAGCCCCATCCTTATAACTGACAAATAACAGACCCACAGGAAGCTGTTCTCTTCTGCAATGTGGACCCTGTAGATTGAACGTAGTTATTAGGCTTGGCACTAAGCACCATTGTCTATTGATCTATCTCACCAGTCCTATATTTTTATAGTGTGTTTTTTTCTATGAATGGCATTATAATGTGTTTTGATGATTTGGAAAATACTGGTTCAAGTTACATGAATTATTCAAATATTAACATGGTTTGTTATTTGATATAAAAAAGAAAAGGCACTTTTGAAAATATCATCAGTGAGATAATCGGAATAGACTGGCTAGTTTAGCTTGTAGCTCAGACAACTGTACAATACAACCTTTGTATTTGACACCTAGCAGAAGAGGTTTATGCATACTTACCATTTCATCCTAATGAGTGTTCAAAAGCAAATGACTCTACAACTAAGATTTAGCACCTTTGGGAAATGCATTTTTAATAATTCACTTACATTTATTTCATGTACTTCGTTGTAAAGGTGTCAGATCCCCTGGAACTGGAGTTACAGGCAGTTGTGAGCTGCCATGTGGGTGCTGGGAATTGAACGCCTGTCCTCTGGAAGAGCAGTCAGTGTTCTTAACTACTGAGCTGTCTCTGCAGCCCCCCATTGGGAAATTCTTTAGTTTGTTTTTTGAGACAGGGTTTCCTTGTAGCTTTGGAGCCTGTCCTGGAACTTGCTGTGTACACCAGGCTGGCCTCGAACTCACAGAGATCTGCCTGCCTCTGCCTCCCCAGTGCTGGGATTAAAGGGCTGTGCCACCACAGGAGATTCTTAAAGGCAGCTGGCTTGTTTTCTTTCCCTTTTTCTTCCCTGGGTGTAGCAGCTAAAGAGTCCACACTACTGCTTTTGGTTCCATCATCAGCATTTTCCTTCATCCCTGATTTGTTGCATCAGTACCGATGTTAGCATAGTGAAAAGGCAAACACGTGACACTGGAGATAGCTCTGTTGATGTGGTTGCCCTGGAAGAATCCACAAAGCACTTCAGATGATGGTACGTCCAGCCTTTGAGAGATGTTAGAAATACCCATTCATTGTTGACTCTACACCTTTCTATCTAGGCATATCTGCAGTTCAGATCTTAAATTTCTTTATATACAATGCTATGAGGAAGTAGAAGTGGGGCCTCCTGGGAGGAAGTTAGGACTGTAGCCCTTTCTCTCTTTGCTTTGTCGTGATCTTGAGGTAAGCTGCTTCCTCTTCCACCAGGAAGTTCTGCAGGCTCCCACCAGGAAGCACCACTGTGCTCCCACCAGGAAGTCCTGCATTGCATTGGGACCTGCTAACTATGAACTAACACTTGGGGGTGAGTGAGCAAAAATAATCATTCTTCATAAAAAAACAAAACAAAACTGTGTGTGTCTATGTTTGTGTGTGTCTGAGTGTACACAAGAACGTGCAGGTGCACATGACACGTATCATGACTGGCTCCTGGAAGTCGGGAAAAGCCTCAGATTTGTCCTGGCCTTCCACCTTGAAACAGAATTACTATTTGTTCACCCTTGAGAAGTTCAGGCTGACAGACCCACAGGCTTCCAGGGATTCTGTCTCCGCCTCCCACCTCACTGTAGAAGCACGGGATTACAGAGGGAGGCCACTGTGCCCTCCCTCAGGTGGGTATGAGGGATTTGAACTCAGATCCTTCCACCTCTGTGGCAAGCACTTTATCTCCCCAGCCCATTCTCCTTAGGTTGGTTCTTAAAGGTATTTAGTAGAAATCAGACTAGCATTTTCTCCTCCTCTGTAGTTCTATATCCTGCGTTAGAGTGACTATACAAAATGTGATTAATAGTGTTGCTTTGGCTGTTGTGGTTTGCTAATGCCGAAGAAATGAAACTGTTTATTACCAATTCACAAATTTAGGAACCATAGACTCATCATAAGGAGAAGCACAGTGAGCCAAGTCCAAGTTCCAGAATGCACTGCAAGAGGATCAAAGATTCAACAGCCTGGGTCAAGTGCTGCAATACTGGGTTCTGAGTTCGAATTTAAACTGCTCACCTAGGGAAAACTCATGCTTCCTGCCTTCTTTTCTCTTGAAAGGAGACAACAGTTGGTGTTTCTAAGCCCAGGCCAGGCTGTCTGGCCTTTTTTCATGATGGAGCTTTTAATTACCCATGGCAATCATGAAAGAAGCTAAGAGAAAACGGGCGATTAACACGTGAGCAGCGCATGTCTGTGCTGATTAGCTCAGCTGGTTAGAATGAGGACTAACGAAGCTGACGTCATATCCAGACTCTGCAGCCCAGGTTTCCCGGCCAATCTCCAGACTGTAGCCCTTGCCCGGGTCAGCTATCCCGCAGATGCTCACTGCCTTCTGGAAAAGGGCCAGGGAGGCTCTAGCCAGGAGTCAGCATGAGCTCTTGGTGTTTAAGACCAAACAAAATAAAAACAGGTTCTCTAATGTGCCACCTCCTGTGATCCTGCTCTAGGAATATCAGATTTAATTATTTAAATTTAATTTGTTAGCCATTTGGTAGTTAGTTAAAAAAACAAAGCAAAACCAACAACCAAAAAAAGCAATGATTTATTATCACTTTTATAATAAGCAAAATTTAATATCTGTTAATGCGAGCTCAAACGGATCAGCGATTTAATTTCTTTATAAAACGAATCAGAAAAGTATTACTTAGGAGACACTCCATACTGTGAGCATGTTATCTGCATGTTTTGTGACCTTGCTTCTTGTGCGTTATTAGAAGAGATAAAAATGGAGGAGGGACCAGGGAGTTCAGAGTTCAGCCCCTCCTCCAGTGCTACCTTCCAAGAGGGAGGGGTTGTGGGAAGGGCGCTCCTGAGTTTTCGTCTATGTCTACCAACAACAGACTAACAAGCACTAAATCCCTTCGTTCTCACTGTATTTCCAGTGGTGTAGCTCCTTGTTACAGCATCTTGAACAAGCAAGATGGGGGAGTGCAAAATGGTATCTAAAAAATGCCACCTATGAGCCCAACACTCTCGATGCTGAGCAGGAAGACCATGAGTTCTAGGCCACCATGAACTACATAGTGAGGCTCTTCTTCAAAAAATCCAAACTAACTAGTCAACTGCAAAGGCCTGCATTGCCCATTTGAATATCACTTATTTGATTAAGTAACTACTTACATTTCAAACAGCGGAGGGGAGACCAAGAAGTGGATGATTTGGAAATGGACTTGCAACTCTAAGAGGTAGAAAGCAGCTGTGACAGGGCTTCCTCTTTCCCTGGAGACTCCTAGTGAATGGTATGTGCATGCAGAAAAGATAACTATAGAATGAACATATCCTGTCATCAAACTTCTTGGTTAAGAAGCATCAGCTGTGAGCATCTAAGTGGAGAGGAGCAAAATGGACAGTGAGCAGAAACTGGCAGGATTTCAGTCAGAGTATGACTGGCTCTGAGCTACCTGAGGTCACAGCCTTGAATGTGGCTCTCAAAGCCACTATTGATCACAAGAGTTAAGTCCTGCAGCTTCAGGGAGGGATGGGATGCCGCCTTGGCAACACGGTTTAATTGATTCAAGGATTAGTGTTTTAGCCACTGGTGCTGATGCCAGTGGACTCCAGAACACTGGAGGAGCTTTGGCCCAATTAGAAAGTCAGCTGGAGCCCCCCTGTGCAGGCAGCCATGGTACCTGCTGTCTGATGATTTGCCAGTGCGCCTCAATGCAATCACTCCGAGGCACTAGGATGATGTTTCAATTTAGCCTGCTGCTCAGTCAGGACTCTTAAGAGCCTCATTGTCCCGGAGTGGGCTTCCTGCCTGTTACTTCCATCCTTCTGCTTCTCCTGACTTGGACACAGCTGTGACGTTGTTCACCAGCCAAGTGAGTTGTCAGTGTCCCTGGGCTGTGGGTTGGCAGGTTTCCACCTCCCAAGGAGCACCAGCCAACTTTCAGGAGAAGATTGCAGCCTCTAGGAACGCAAATCTTCCCATTCAGACTTCCAGTGTGCTTCTGTAAGTCTGTGTTGGGGTGGCCGGCATTCCACAGTTGTTACAGAGAACTTTGGGGCTTAGCATTCTGTCTTGAACATATGGGGCAGTCGGATAAGAAATACAGCGAGGGGTAAGTGCTGACCCAGCTGTAGGAGTTAGTGCTGGGGGCACCAGTGCTTATGAGGGAGATCTCAGGAGATGCTAGATGGAAATAAGGGAAGAGATAACAGATTTGAGAACTGTTATAAGGCCTGGCATTTATAAACCAGCGCTTCACACCCATGCTCATGGCGGTAACATTCACAAGATCAAAAAGGCAGAAGTCATTCCTCCGTAGATGGCTGGATAAGCAAATGGGTATTACATGTAATGGAATATTCAGTCTATTTTTTTTTAATTTTTATTTTATGTGAATTGGTGTTCTGCCTGCATGTATAACGGTGTAAGGGTGTCAGATCTTGAAATTACAGACAGTTGTTAGCTGCCATGTGGATGCTGAGAATCTAACCCAGGTCCTCTGGAAGAGCAGTCAGTGTGGTGGAATGTTCTCTGTATGCTGTAAATAAAGGAGCTGTTTTGGCCTAAGTGCAACACCGTAGAAGTGGGTGGAGAATCAAAGGAGAGGCAGGTAGAAGGAGGGTAGAGTTAACCAGTTGCCATCTGACCCCCGAAGAGGAAACATGTAATGAATCCAGGTGAACCACGGGCCGGGCCACATGGCTGATAGATTAATAGAAATGGGTTGATTTAAGATGAAAGAGCTAGCTAGTAATGTGCTTGAGACATGAGCCAAACAAACAGTATAAGTGTCTGATTCATTTCCTTGGGGGAAAAAGGCGCCGGTGGCAAGGTCCGAACCTCGGGCCCAAATGGGCCTGGAAACCTTTTACAAGTCAGTGCTCTTAACCACTGAGCCATCTCTCCAGCCCGGAACATTCGGTCTTAATGAGGAAGAAGTCCTACAGTAACACAATAAATCTGGAGAATCTGATGCTAAGTGAGAAAAGAATAAAGTATAAATTACCCTGAAAGAAAGTTTTTTTTTTTTTTAAAACTTTATTTATTTATTTGCCTTGGTGTTTTGCCTGGAACTGGAACTACAGACAGTTGTTAGCTGCCATGTGGGTGCTGGGAATCGAACCCGGGTCCTCTGGAAGAGCAGCCGGTGCTCTTAACCGCTGAGCCATCTCTCCAGCCCCCAGATAAAGTTTTCTGATGCCACTTTTAAGAGATATATAAAGAAGGCAAATTCATAGAGGCCAAAGGAAAACGGGCTGGAAAGAGGACCATTGGGACAAGAGTTGTTTAATGAGTGGAGTTTCAGTTTTACAGGATGGAAAGCTAGACTGGTCCCACACCAGTGTGCATATACTAGAGCAGAACATGTTTGAAGGCTCAAAGAATTTTATACTTTCTGTTGCAACTGTAAATCCAACAGCCTTGGCTTGTAGAATGGCTAAGGAGCAGCAGTGTGGGGTCAGCTCTGCATCACCTCACCTGATTGTGACCTCACAATCTACTCTTCATCTACCTCTCTTAGCATAAGCTGTTCTAGCAGGCTTTAGCACAGACATCTGTTCACTGTTCTGAAGGCCCGAAAGTCCAAGATCAGGGTGTTAGTGTAGTCCTGTTGAGGACTCTGGCCAACTGGTCTGTTACCAGGGCAGTATAACAGTCACTTTTGCGTTGCTGTGACCGTACACAGTATCTGAGAAAGCAATGTTAGAGAGGAAAGATTTATTTGGGCTCACGGTTTCGGGGTACTGTGGTAGAGCAGCACAGCTCTATGTGAGAGAGGTTGTGGAGGGTGCTGTGAGAGCCAATCACATCTCAGTGGGTCAGGGAGCAGAGACCCTAACAGGAAGCAAGGCCCAAACTGTGCGGGTGAATCATGATCATTCCCTTAATTAGATCCCGGATCAACTAAAGACACGCCTGGGTGGGTCTGTAAGAGTGTTTTCTGGAGGGTCAACTGAAGGAGGACTGATGGATAGATAGGACCTTGCATCAGAGGAGGTCCAGATATGGAAGGCCTGAGGGGAGAGCAATGCTATTCTGGTGGTCCCTCCTCACTTCTCTCCTGTAAGCCCGCATAGCCTGTTGCCATCCTTACTGCCGCCATTGTTTCACTGACATTGGTACCCAGCTCCTTAAGCCTTTCCACATGGATCGAAGACCACCACTTTGCTCTTTTTCTGTTCTCTCTCTCTCTCTCTCTCTCTCTCTCTCTCTCTCTCTCTCTCTCCATCTCAGACTCTCAGGAACATCCGGCCATTTTCTACCAGCTCCCTAGAACCCTGAGATGCAGACATGTTGTGAAGATGCTCCCCTGCTTCCTTGGCCCTTATGACACAAATATGAAGGCTCACGGTTATGTGTAGGACCCAACCCATTTGGGCCCTATGTTCTTGAGAAGCCATGGCCCAGCAGTCTTTCTATTATTGCTTAGTGATTGGAGTCTTTAAGGATTATTGCTAATGGGAAGCAAATGGGCTAAGAATCAGCAGCCAGCACCTCTCTGCATGGAAAGAGCTCATCACTTGTAGAAATGTCCCCAGCTTATGGGACCTCCCCTGACAGAACATTGTCCTGTTCTTCCTGCCCAGTGCAGCTAAGCAGACACTCAGGTGAGAAGCCTCCCTTTCTGCTGGATGTTGTCATTTGGGACCATCCTTGCACCCTGGATGGGAGAGAGCCTTCCTTCTGCCCTAGCTTTCTGTGCTCTGCAAAGCTCTCCAAACTCAAAGCACAGTTTCTGACCCCTCCTCACATATCTCACCCTCCAAAGCCCGGAGACCAAGCAGTGACAGGTCTGGGATGCTTTGGCTGTAGGCAAAGAGCCCAGAACGGTAGCGATGGCTCCTGACTCAAGGAGAGGGAAGAGGCTTTGCAGAGTGACGTTTCCTGGGGTTTCCTGACCCCTGGTCTCTCAGTTAATCTTGCCCTTTCTTCTCAGAGGGGTCATGTCAGCCATCATGCATTTACATAAGGGGCCCTTCCTCCACCCATCACGCCACCCCCTTCCCGGTTGCTAAACGGTGATTTAATATGCAGAAGCTCTGCTACACAGCATTAGGTTATGACAAGAGAAGCTGAGGGGGAAAATCCAAGCCCCAACTCTGCCCTTCACTCGTCCTCCCGTGTGAGAGAGACTGCCTTTGTTGGCCAAGGGCAGACCAGGCAGACTGGGATTCTGGGACACAGGAAACACTTGGGAAACTGAGGCCATTTCAGCTGTTCTCAAAGGACTGTCAAGACTCCTGGGAGTTCTCATGTTCAAGTAGGTCCAAGGACTCAAGGATTCTTCCTTCACTCTGCAGCAGGACCTTTCCAGATAGAAAGCTGGAAAAAAAAGGGGACATGAACTCTTTCCAGTTTAGCCCCTTGGATAGATGCCTTCACTCACCGGTGACTACCTCACTTAGCCATTAAATGTCACTGCGGCCCCTTCACATGGGGGAAAGAATCTACATCTCACAGTGAAAAAAAAGGTGATGAAATGAAAAAAGTTGTGAAATGACATTTTTTTTTCCAGTAGGTTTGTCATATCTCCTGCATGGAGGAAAATTGCATTCTGTAAATCTTGGTCCAACAGAACAAAACACCTATTTCTTTCCAGTTGGGGAGACAGCCGTTCTCATCGGCATAATGAAGGTATTGTAAGCTGTGACTTTTACAAAGTCGGAGGGAAAGCAATCTGCAATCTTGACAGATATGATCTTTCTGGAATGCACTGTTCGTTTACGGCAGAGAGAGACCTCAATTAATTTATGAGCGAGGACAGCAGGATGTGACCCCATGTGCGTAGTCTAGGTGGAGCTGTCCCTGTCTGAATTTATGTTCTGGTAATTTAAAAAGATTTATATTAAGCTTTTCTTTCATTTGGAGAGTAGATTAAAATTCTAATGGAAACCATTTGTATGCATTTGTTGAATTGAATAGTATTTATGGCTGTGTAAAAAAATGCAGCAAAATTCTGCCGATAATAAAGTCAGTGAAGCAAGAGTAAGTGTAAAAACAGGAAGAAAACACTCAATAGAAACCATACTGTATTATACAAGCATAATGAAGGAGAGAAGCCGAGCAGAACGAGCAGGGATTAGGCCCCCTGGATGGGATCCTTTTCCTTATTTAGTGTAAAATTTTTATTGCCCTTTTATGACTTAAAACCAAATTTAAATTTCAAAATAAACCAGACCGGTCCTTACAGACTCCATGGCCATGTTGTCCCTTCCCATTATTCCTGAACTCTTACTGGTATCCAGCACAGTCAAGAAAGAAAGTCAAGCTGCATCTCTAAGATAATGTGCTGATGGTGGGAAAAGATGTGTGTAGCAGGAGGCTGGAGGTCAGTGAGGAAGCCAAAGTCAGCTGCAGGCTAGAGCGGGTGGGAGGCAGGTAGCTCATATACCTGGGTGAGACCTGGGAAGTCATAGCACCTGGACCCCCACATTTGTTGCCATGGTTACCTGACTGATGACTCTACTGGAACCACCTTTGTCACCTCCACAGAAAAGGGCAAAGTGTACGGCCACAGTCCCATTAGTGGCCTCTCACCAGGCCAGGAAGGAGTGATCGGGTTAGACCAGACACTTCCATGACAACAGTGTCTGTGCTGTAGCCACCAGAAAAGGCACTCAATGTTGAAGTGGACAGGCAGGAGTTGACACTGAGGACCTGACCTTGTAGGCCAATTTGACATGATGTCAACATACATCCCAGATGTGGTTTGAATGAGAAATGTCCTCATGATGTGTGAGTGTGATGGGTTTGAATACATGGTCTTCAGCTGGTGGAGCTGTTTGAGAAGGCTGTGGGATCATTAGGATGTAGAGCCTCACTGAAGGAAGGGAAGTAGGGGTGGGTTTTGAGGTTCTGCAGCTCAGCCCTGCTTCTGTTCACACTCTGGTTCCTGAGTGTAGATCCAGAGTGACCAGTCAGCACCCCCTGTCTATTGTCATATCTTCCCGACAATGATGAACGGTTTCCCTCTGAAACCATTAGCTGAATAAATTCTTTCTCCCTTCAGTGACGTCTGTCAGAGTATTTTAACACAGTCACAGAAAAAATAAATAAGACACTGGAGTTGAGAGTTTCACTGGGACTCTCACATTTTCTCAGAAACATCAGATGTGATGACATCTCACAGTCTGGAGACACCAAACGTAATGGCTGGCCAGCAATAAGCGGACAGCAAGTGGAAACTTCCAGAGAGATCATTACTGTACCTGGGCTATTGCCTGCCTCTCTACACACGTGTGCATGCGTGCTTCTGACCAGAGCTGCACAGATGTCATGGAACGTCTTGCAGGACAGGAGAGCAGAATGCTGCGTCAGCACATTTAACAGACAGGAAGAAGCACTGCTGCGCAGAGCCTGCATGGGAAATAGCAACAGTTCATGAAAATACTGTGTTCTCTCTCTTTAAACCCAGTCAGATAAGCCAAGGAATTTATGAAGCAAATATGTGTTACCCAGAATACACACTCCCTCTCAGCCTGGAGGCAGGATCTTTACTTTTTTACATTCTTCTCTTGAAATGAGCCTCTCTGGTGCTCTGTGGACTCTTGATACCCCACAGGTTCTTGGGGTATAGGAACACCTCATACATCTGTGATGCATGAAACAAGTATGCTCTGGGCCCCTCAGAGACACAGAAGGAATGAGATGAAGAACTCTGCTAACAGAGCCCAAAGGTAAAACAGTGGACTACTAGCCCAGTGTGATATCGCCTGCATTGTGTATACACTCAGCTCTAGGGCCTCCATCTTGGTTTGACGTGACTGAGGACAAATTTTCAGTGACTGAATTCTCTTTAGTGAACTGATCTTCACCCCCAATATTATAAAACACAGCTTTGTGTGACTTAATGAAATTTCCACCATAAGCCAAGCACTAGACATTTTACATATTCTTATCCTTATTAGATTCCCAAATTAATCCTGGCAGGCAAGCAACATCCCTGTCATCCCATTCTGAGATGAGGAAAAGAGGTTGCAGAGGAATTTGAAACCTTGCTCGTTACTCTTAACTGCTGAGTGGGAGGCACGGAGCTTGAATTCACATTTGATTCTAAGACCAGATCTTGTTCATATAGTCAAGTGTTTATCAGCTATTCACTGGTCACTTACTAGACTTGGCAGAGTCCGGGGTGGGGGCAGGGGTAAGTCATTGTCTTTGCCCTGAAGAAATTCAGAGAAAATTCATCCATGGATGAAAACTTATCAAATAGCATGAGTATGGTTGTAAAGCCACACTCTTGGCCACAACACTCACCACAGGCGAGCAGGGCCTTCCAAAAAAAGAGAGAAACTTGCACTAACTGTTATGAACAGCCAGGAAAACTTCAGGAATAAATACCAAGGGTATCGACAGTGCTAAGAATGCTCTTGAGGGCTGGAGAGATGGCTCAGAGGTTAAGAGCACTGACTGTTCTTCCAGAGGTCCTGAGTTCAATTCCCAGCATCCACATGGTAGTTCACAACCATCTATAATGACATCTGATACCCTCTTCTGTATACTATATACATAATGAATAAATAAATCTTAAAAAAAAGAATCCACTTGAATGTCACCTAGTCAGTGTGGCCTCCTTTGACCCCCTCACATGACTTACACCTCCACAATATTCCCATGTTCCAATCCTTGCAACCTCTGAACACACACACACATACACACACACACACACATACACACACACAAACTGGGATGAGGAAGTAATGCAGAATTGAAGAGGAATTGGAGGGTTTTTTTTTTTCCTTTATTCTGACAGGCTTTTCATAGTGTAGAGACATGTTAGTGCTTCCTTGTTGCTTTTTAAGACCTTTAAAAATTAACTGAGCAAGCCAGGCCTGGTGATACACTCCTTTAACACTTGAGGGAGAGGCAGGCAGAACACTGAGTTCCAGACCAGCCTGCTCTACATAGCAAGTTCCAGATCAAGCAGGGCTACAGAGAAGTCTTGGTCTAAAAAAAAAGACCAATTTGTATGAGTCCTAGTGAAGTGGCAAATAAAATTAAGTTGGAATGTGTTGGCAAAAAATGTTTAATCTTCTTTTTCATTATTAAAATTTGAGAAGGAGGCAAAGATTATTTTTTAAATGTCAGTTTCATTGATGGAGTTCACTATTAATATTTTGTTGTATGTGTAAGATTTCTTTTGTTTGTTTTTAATTTTATTTAAAAGTTTTCCCCTTTTTTTTTTTTTAACATATCCACTACTGTTCCCCCGCTTCCCTGCACTCTATCATCCTATCCATTCCCCAGAGAGGGTAAAGACTCCCAAGGTGAGTCATTTTGGTTTGCCATATCCGGTTGAGGTAGGAATAGCCTCCTCCCCCAGTATCAAGGCTGAGCAAGGTGTTGCTCTGTAGGGAATGGGCTCCTAGAGAGAGGCCAGCTCATGCACCAGGAATACATTCTGGCCCCACTGCCATAGACTTCATAAACTGCCCACGCCATGCAGCTGTCATCCACATTCAGAGGGCCTAGTTCAGTTCCATGCAGGTTCCCAGCTGCCAGTTCAGACTCAGTGAGCTCCCAATAGCTCTGGTCAGCTGTCTCTGTGGGTCTCCTCATCATGATCTTCACCCTTTGCTCATATAATCTCTCCTCCCTCTCTTTGGCATAAGATTTCTTTTAAACCTTTTGAACTGGGTTTATATTTTATATACTTACTGAAATGGTCCCCTTCACCCCTTAATGTAAAATTTCCAAGACCATTAAATATTCCTCTAAAATACAACATTTAGTCCATACACTCATGCCAAACCACCAAAACTGTTGATTTAATCTGTTTTTTTTTTTTATAACTATACATGTCTTTTTTGCCTTCAATCATTTTGAGTAGCAATCATAGCACTGGCACAGAGCAGGCATTCAATACTTATTGAGTGAATGAATAGAATATTTCAGAAAATATTTTCAGATATAAATCTTTGTATGTGAGTCTTTCTTTGGTGGAAAAAAAATCTTGCAAGCAAATGGTGTTGAGTATTATGGTATTGTGTTTGTAATAGTTCCTGACACAGATAGTCAAAGTGCCTTTGAAAATGGTTGGAGCAGACACAGTCCTCCAGCAATATGAGCATGTAATTCCACTACACCGATGTGGCCATTATAATGTCTAAAACCTGTATTTGTGCTTTAGAAAAGTTTCTATGGGAACAGAGAAAGAGTTGTGAAGCGATCTCTTGAAGTTCAGGCAGATAATGAAGAACCCGAACTCTGGCAATGGAGTTATCCCAGAAAGGAGACAGATCTGAAAGCCGCCCGGGGTTGTAGAGTCTATAGGACTTGAAGGCCAAAAGATCAAAAGAGGCGTTAGAAAGATGCTCGGGTTCCTGCCTTAGATAGAGTGTTAGTTAGGATCCTTTGTTGCAAATGACAAGAGACCAACACCGCCTTAATTAAGCAGAGCTTCTGTGTAAGGATATGGGGCAACTCACAGAGTCAAAGCTAAGGCACTGGGCTCCAGAAAACTGGTACAGCAGCATTTTAAGATGTCAGAGGCTGAAAGGACTGGACAATGTCTCGTCAGGACCCTGACCTGTGGGTGTGCCTAATTTTGTGTCACCTTTATTTGGGGTTCAGATTTCAGGGAGAAGGGTCAATCTGACCTATTGTGGAACAAATATCCATCCTGTGGCTAGAGGCAGGGAGTACTTTGGTTCACAGTCCTGCTAAGAAGAGGAAGGGTCTATACCGTTACTATAGAGAACCAATTAGGTAACTTCCCAAATGCAAAGATCCATGGCTAGCCTCTCCATAGGGCCAGTAGTTATGGTGTTGGGAATATACAGATGGGGTATTTTGGATAAAAGGAGTGATTCCAAGCTCACAGATATGCTCCCTACTTTACAGTTCTGACTTGTATCTCAGTTTTTTGGCTGGACACAGAAGAGAAATACAAAGAAACAAATTCCCCTTCACATCTGCACTGGGCTCCTGGCATAGATCCTTGTTAGCCTCTTGTCATGAGTTTCCAGCACACTGAACCCACATGTGGCAGGTAGCCAGCTGACCAGTGACATTTTAAAATGGTTTTACCATGCTATGAAGTTGCTTCTGGGAGCGGCTGCTCTTCCTGACACCGTCTTGGTTTCCAGTCCCACTTGCATTGAGTTGGAGCTATGCAACTTCACTTCACTCCTGGGAAGACCTACGCCTGGGTGTTTTCAGAAGCAGATGTGCTGGCCTCTCAAAATTCCCGCCTGGGAGCAGCTGCGTGCCAACCAGTGATGTCTCATGGGCAGGCAAGGCACTTTGAACGTGTTAAATCATTGAAATGTTGACACTTATTGTTGCCACAGCTAAGTAATGGCTTCCTAAACACTTATCGATACTTGCTTAATAAAGATCTAGAAGGATCTCATGAGCAGTGAGTGAAAATGATCCTGTAAGATTCCAGGGAAGCATGTTTCCCAAAAATATGGGAAATAACCCAGCAAATCTACTCCTGGGTCTCTACAAAAGGTTGCACATGAATTTGCACAGCCCACCCCCCCCAAATATCCAAATAGCTATCAATTAATGAGTAGATTAGGAAAATGTGGTAGTTCCACAAAATACTGTTTGACAGTGAAGAGAAACAAAATACTCACAAGATGAGCTCTAAAAACATACCAAGAAAAAGAAATCAAAGCAAGACTCCACATGTTATATGTGATTGCATTTTTGTAGCATATTCTAGGCAAGTGAATCCACAGGAGAGATCAGATTGGTTCTGTACCCATTGGCTTTTGTCAGCTTGAAGCAAACTAGGGGTCACCTGGGAAGTGGGAAGGTCAATCTAGAAAATGCCTCCATCAGACGTGGCCTGTAGGCAAGTCTGGGGTATTTTCTTGATTAATGATTGATACAGAAGGGCTCAGGCCACTGTGAGAAGTGCCACCCCTTGGTGAGCATTCTAGGTTGTAAGAGAAAGCTGAATATGAGCCAGTACGCACTGTTCCTCACGGCCTCTGCTACGGCCGTGACTTTATGCTTCTGCCCTACTGGATTGATGGGTTTCCGTGCTGATGGACCGGAAGAGTTCTAACATGAATAAACCCTTCCTCCCCAAGTTGCTTTTGCTCATGGTGTTTATCAACAGCAACAGAAAAGAAAACTGGACAGGTGTTCCCCCTAGGGTTGTCAGGGAGGGAACCGGAAATAACCCTAACAGGTGTGTATTTTGAGAGTTATAAAAATTTCCTAAAATTTATGATTATTAACTCTGGGAATATACTAGAAACATTGGATAGGGTTGGAATTTTTTTATTATGCTATACTTTATAAAGCTTTTTTTCTGAAGAGAGAAAAAGAAAACAGAAAATAAGACATTATAAGGAGAAACAACAGAGTTTGATGGATCTTTCTAGTAACTCAGTCCCTCATAGGTTAAAGACAATACAAAGCAGCAGGTCCTAAATGAAAATGGAGATGTGTTTCAGCTTTCAGTTTATACACCAAGCACCTGTTTCACAGGGAGAGTGAAGGTCCTGGATTCCATAGACAACCAAGCTTAAAATTTCCACATAAAATAGTATGACAGCTAAGGAACAGGAGACCAAGGCCAATACAGAGCAGCCACACATGCTGTTCGGGAAACCTCAAATAAAGTCATCAAGCCAAAGATACCTCACAAGAAACCAAAACATCGAGAAAAAAGATCTTGTCAGTCTCAACAGACCTGAAGGAGATTTGTGTTGGCTCGGAAACATTCATAACCTGGTTAGAAACAGTTGAACTGGCCCCCTTCAGAGGCTGGGGGCAAAATACCATCTTGAAAAGCACAAATGTTCTCTATGGGAAATGGGACTTGGATCTGGGAGAAAATATTTTCATATGAATGGGGAGAGAGACAGACAAAGAAAGAGAGAGAGCCTTTCAAATGCCCTGAATATGATCATATTTTGAAAAGACAGTAAGGGGGCTGGAGAGATGGTTCAGAGGTTAAGAGCACTGACTGTTCTTCCAGAGGTCTTGAGTTCAATTCCCCCCAACCACATGGTGGCTCACAGCCATCTATAATGAGATCTGGTGCCCTCTTCTGTATACTGTATATCTAATAAATAAAATAAAAGATTTTAAAAAAGAAAAGACAGTAAGAAAAGTATATTCATAATGACTAACTAAAAGCATCATAGGTAAAAGAGACAGCTTAATGGCTAAGGATGCTTGTTGCCCGCCCTGATAACCTGAATACAATTGCTGGAAACTCATGGTAGTGGGATCCAAAAACTGCCCTCTGACTTCATATGTACTATTGTGTGTGCAGATATACACAGACAAGCAAACAATAAATAAACATTAAAAATAGGTTAGAAATAGGGCTGGAGACATGGCTCAGCAGTTAAGAGCACCGACTGTTCTTCTGGAGGACTTGAGTTCGATTCCCAGCATCCACATATGGCAGCTTATAACTGTTTGTAATTCCAGGATCTGACACCCTTACACAGTTGTGCATGCAGGCAAAACAATTCACATAAGAAGTAAAAATAAATACTAAAAAAAATAGGTTAGAAACAAAAATAGATCATTAGCCTGGAGAAGTGCACTCACCTGAATCTTAGCACTAGAAAAGGCTGAGGCAGGAGGATTGTTTGTTTAAAGTCAGTCTGGGCTACACTGTGAGTTCCTGACCAGCTTGGGCTACATTGAGGGCTCATGGCTGGCTTGGATTTCATACAAACAAAATCACAAACAAAAATACACCTTATTTTGCAGTGGAGAAAAAAAAAATGCTGAGGAAATGCTGACACTGAATTTTGGAGTTTGCTTGCACCCTTCTTAGTAAAGTGTCCAGACAACTGGGTCCCTCTCTCCCCTGGATGCGGGTTCTATAACCCAGGCCAGAACTCCTGAATTCCAGCTCCTCCAATACATTCTGCGGTGGTGTTCACAAATACCACCGCATGCACCCAAGGTGACGGATTCTGGACAGGAGCAGGTGGCGAGGTTCCATAGAGATAGAGCACCAAGAAACCTCATCCAGTGCTTCACATTCAATAAGAGTGAGAAAGAGACAGTGGTAGCGTGTGTCTAACAAGCACTGGATTTTATGAGTTCTGTAGCTGTGCCTGTTCAGATGCTTATTTCTCACTGTCGTCCTTGAAGAATCTCTCCATTGGATCATAAAGAGAAGAAAGAATCCAGTGCCGGTTAAACTGTGTTAGCCTCCCGCACCATGGCAGGGTGAACATTATTTCATAGATGAGGACACTGAAACTCAGGATGTTTATTTCCTTTCCCAAGGGCTCCTGAAATGAGTGAGTGCCAGGGAGACTTCCAAGTTCACCATCTTTCCATGGCTCCCCACGGTCTCCTGCAGTAAAAAATGGCTTCCCCTCCTGTCCTCCCCCAGAAACAATGTATTTCCCTTGTCTTCCCAAGGGGGAACATGGTGGGAACAGCATTACACTGTCACTGTGTTTTAGTGGGCAATTCATGCTGCCTGCCACACTGGGGTGTTTTGTCTGGGTCAGGCTTTTTGACTTCTAGCGGCTTTAATCTGTGGTTTGTTTTCTGGCACCAGCTGAGGTAAAGTTGTTGTTATGTGTCTCTGGCTACCTCAGATGCTGGTCAGGCAGGAGCAGAAGGGAGGCTGTCTGTCTGTATGGTGGGACCCAAGCTCATAGCTCTTCAATGAGGTACAACACTGTATAGTCCTTTAGAGTTTGTGAGGAACTGGGGTGCTGGGATGTGGCTTTTCTAGGACTTGAGTCTGTGTGAGATCAGACCTCTATGCTCTTTGTGAGAACATAGGGCCTGCCATGCTCAGGTTTGAGGATAGCCTGCTTGTTAAGAACAGGAAGGACCACCTAGACCTAGAACACAGCCAGCAGGTCCCTCTGGAAATGCTTTCTGTGCCTTCCTGTCTCGTGACATTTCCTCAATGTGGGCAGTTATTTTTCTCCATTTATCCACTGCAGACTGCTATCCTTATCAGTAGAAAGTGCATTAGATACTGCCTTTAAAGTAAGTATTAGTAAGCCATTGAGCCTTCGGGTGAGAGACCCTGTCTCAAAAATGTATATATGTGGTGAAGAAGTGATTGACAAAGACACTTCAGTGTCAATCTTTTACCAACATATGTGTCCACACACATGGGCGGGCATGTGAAGAGAGGAAGGAATGAGATTAGGATGACCTAGGTTACATGCAGACTCTGTCTGGAAAAAAAAAAAAAAAGAAAAACTAATAGCTGTGGTGAGTGGTATAGCTCAGTTGGTAGAGTGTTTGTAAAGCATACACAGAGCCCTAGGATCAATCCAGCACCCCCATGAACTGTGTATGTTTCTTATAGGAGCACTTGGAGATAGAGGGAGGAGGAACAGAAATTCAAAGTCATCCTCAGATACATAGTCAGTTCAAGGTCGGCCTAGGGTACATGCCTAGGAAACAAAAACAAGCCCCTCAACAACAGATGCACCACATTATCCAGCTCAACAACTTATGCATACATATGCAAAGGAAATTCAATCAGCCCGCTAAAGAGATATCTCTGTGTTCATGTGCATTGTGGCTTTATTCAGAGTATCTAAGATATGGAATCAATATAGGTACTCAACAAAAATGAATGGATAAAGATGGTGTCTTTGTTAGGTTTCTATTGCTGTAAAGAGACACCATGACCAACAGCACCTCTTATAAAGGAAGACATTTAATTGGGGCTGGCTTACAGTTCAGAGGTTTAGTCCATTGTCCCATTGTCCTCATGGTGGGGAGCATGGCAACATGCAGACAGACATGGTGCTGGAGAGGGGCTGAAAGTTCCACATTTTAATCCACAGGTAGCAGAAGGAGACTGTGCCATACAGGGCATAGCTTGAGCATCTAAGGCGTCAAAGTCAGTCCCCACAGTGACACTCTTCCTCCAACAAGGCCACAGCTCCTTAGTGCCACTCCCTATGGGCCAAGCATTTGAACTCATGAGTCTACAGGGGCCATTTCTATTCAAACCACCACAGATGGTATGCTACATACACTTACTAGAATATGATTCAGTTGTAAACACAACAGAAATCCTATTGTTTGAAGTAAAATTGATGAAATTAAATGGCTTTGTGTCAAGTGAAGGAAGCCAGACTTTTGTTCTTGCTCATATATGGAAACTGAAGATGTTAACCTGTGTGTACAATTCTTACTGCTAGAGACTGGAACAGACATAAGTAAGGGAGGAATTGATATAGGCGACTGAATTTTCTAAGTACTTGCTCACTGCATGTATGGGCTGAAATGGTTCCCTGGGTCCATTAATATGTACAAATTAGACATGCCATTCAAAAATAAAATAATTTTAAAGCTATTTGTTCATATATATATTGTGTGTTTGTGTGTGTGTGTGTGTGTGTGTGTGTGTGTGAGAGAGAGAGAGAGAGAGAGAGAGAGAGAGAGAGAGAGAGAGAGAGAGGTATATTTTTGGAAGCCAGAAGTTGTTGTCTTGGATGTCAGTCGGCTTTATTGAGGCACAAACTCTTGTTGAACCCAGTGCTCACCTATTGGGTGGGTACAGTAGCAAACCAGCTTGTCCCAGGGAATCCCTATTTGCCTCTCATGAGCTGAGGCTACCACACTTGCCTGGAAGATGTTGCAGTCCTAAAACAATTTAGGATTGTATTCTGTTTATAGTTTTGTCGATTTTACACAAACTACAGTTTACCTGGGAGGCGGAACCAATAGAGAAAATGCCTCCATCAGATTGCCAAGGCATTCTTCATTAATGAGGGTAGAAGAGGGCAGAGTATGCTGCCATCCCTGGGCAGGTGGTCCTCGACTCTGTGACAAAGTAGCCATGGAGAACGGTCATTGAGCAGTATTTTCTCCATGTCTGCTTCTCTGCTTTAGTCCCTGCCTCTGGTTTGCCACCTCAAGAGTCTGTTCTTACTTGTCAGATGTATAGGTCCTAAAGGCCTCAGCCTATTCAAACTGGTTACTGTAAGGACTCCTGGCTTACCACGTAGCTGGCCCAACTCTGGCTCAGGTGGGATGCACCTTGTACTGGGACATGCCCTTGGGCATGGCTGTGTAAACCCTGCAGCACTGCGAACGGAAGCACCTCCCTGGAAGCACCTCCCTGGACCCATGATGCATACCTGTGCACACCCCTTCCCTTAAAAGTGGCTGCAAGCGCATGCTCGGTCCTTTTTCTTTTCTGTTCCCTGACTTCTTTCTCGCTCATCTGTTTCTGTACCCGCCTGGGACTTTTCTCTTAAATAAACACCATGTGTGGCCTTGTTAGTGTGTGCTTGCGTTTACGCACGGAACTAACAGTTACAACCAGGGCCTTAAATCATATGCTCATGGCACTTCCCCATAAGCCATAAGGACCCCTCATAAGTGAACACTTCCTCAAGCCAGCCTGGTATCTGCCTGAGGGCCTTGGCAACAGAGGCGGAGTCCTGACGTACCGTGACCTGGACCAGCGAGAGTCCCCCTGCCGCAGCAGTAGATGCCAGGACAACACAGATGAAAACATACTGTCTGCCAAACACTGAGCTAGCCGCAAGGAAATGAAGCCAAAGGTCTTGAAGGGAACCTCAGCCCAGGCTGGTAGCAGGGTATGGCCAGAACACAGGGCATCCCAGGCCACTTTCAGGCCTGAAAGGTAGGCACTAGATTGAAGAAGAACGTAGGAGGGATGGGGAGAAAGGGGATGAGGGACAGTGTGGGCAACAATTTAGAGGATAGTCAACATGTTTATTTGTTATTTTGCTTTGCTGAGACAGAATACATGACAGAACAACCATGGGAAGAAAGGTTTATTTTGGCTGGTGATGCCAGAGGTTCTTAACCTGTCACAGTGCAGAAGACATGACCAAGTTCAAGGTTGCTGGAGGTCATTGCAAGAATCTGTCACATTGTGGTTGACAGGAAGCAGAATGTAGCCTGAACTACATTCTGGACTACACAAGAGCCTGCCCAGGCCCAGCCCCTCTCTCAAAATAGCATAGCCAGGGAACAAACATGCAAAATGTGAGCCTGGGTGTCATATTTCAGACAACACTAAATAAAATAGTTGGCAGAGTGTTTGCCCAGCATGCATGGAATCCAAAGTTCAATCCCCGGCATGGTAGAATCTGCACTTAATGACACATACCTGTAGCCCAAACATTTAACGAAATGGAGGCAGGATTATCGGAAGCTCAACGTCAACCTCAGCTAAGTGGTGAGTTCAAGGCCAGCTTGAGGTTCTGTGTGATCCATCTTTTAAAAAGTGAGGGGCTGGAGAGATGGCTCAGAGGTTAAGAGCACTGACTGCTCTTCCAGAGGTCCTGAGTTCAATTCCCAGCAACCACATGGTGGCTCACAACCATCTGTAGTGAGATCTGATACCCTCTTCTGTACACTGTATACATAATAAATAAATACTTTAAAAAAAAAAGTGAGGTGTTCTTTGTTTGTACATTTGTTTTCTACATCAGTCAGCCCAAGCAAGAGAAATCAGAGGCTGTTTAGCTTAGCCAAGAAACATACCTAGTCCACATACTAACACTAGTGACTGATCCTGATTCCTACTGGGAAGGAAGGCTGGAGAGGTAAATCTGCTTCATGAGAAGTGTTTGCTGCAGCATCTCCTTAGTGCAAGGCATTTAACTGTCAGTTAATGAAGCTTCCAAAGACACCTGAGCACAAGGTGGACCAATCTTCCATTCAGAGAGAAGGTCTAATGATGCAGCTTGATTCTGCTTGACCCCACCTCTAAGGTCATAAAGCCCAGGGTTCTGCCTTGGTATGAGTGATTGTGCCTGCTGTACCCTTGTAGCTTCTGCCCAGCAGAGCTACCAGGTGCTTAGACATCTGCTTTCATGGGGAAAGAGACCAGGACACATCTTGCCCAGGTACTCATGGCAGAGACCCAGTAGCCAGCAGGTGTAGGCCACAGCCTGGGCCTTTGTTCTTACATTAGATTTTCTTTCCTGGTTTCAGACAGAGCTTTCTTCTTCTTCTTCTTCTTCTTCTTCTTCTTCTTCTTCTTCTTCTCCTCCTCCTCCTCCTCCTCCTCCTCCTCCTCCTCCTCCTCCTCTTCTTCTTCTTCTTCTTCTTCTTCTTCTTCTTTTGTGCTACTTTGTGGAGATTGGCGAGATCCACAGATGCTTAGTTCCTGCCAAATGGACAAGAGTGCTCAGGCTTTGCAGGGGATGCAGGAAGAAAGCTGATTCATGGCCAGTCACTCAGGGACCTGTGTGATTTGAGTTTCTGGTCAAGGGCATGAGTATGCAGGGAAGGCTGGAGTCAGAAGGAAATGCTGTGGAAATACCTAGGAAGTTGTCTGTTTGAGCCCCTAAGAAGTTGTAGGGCACCAGCGAGAGTGATGGCCTTGGCCATTTTGTCTGATAAAGGCTGTCAGCTGGCATGAAGTTTAATTTCTGGTTGGCTGAAGCAGCTCTCTTTTGAATAAGGATGGCAGCTGAGAACTACCCAGCCCCTGGTGACTGTGCTCTCCAGTGTTGGGGGGCAGGATCACTGTCTGCCAGAACTCAGTAGTGGGCATGGTGGCCAGGTGTGGAGGAGAAAGAGACATTTTTCTCCACTCGCCTTCCAAGTTAGCAGAGATCAGGTAGGTCTGTGTTCTCGGGATGGGCCTGGCTAAAGTGAGTCACCCGCAGGGTTCTAATGTGGCTACAGACAGACTGCAGAAGGCATGGGTTCCAGGGCTGGGGAATCGGGACTTCGATGGGACTGTTGTTACAGATGGCTGGCAGTGCTCCTACCTCTCACCTGCCCTTGGCTAATTACCGTATGCTCTTGCAAATGGTCCTTCACGCTGCACCTCCCCAGGAAACAGGCAGGTACAGAAGTGAAACAGACAGCCAAGCTTTGTTCTAGGCTATTCTTTCTGCTAATCTTCAAAGCTTTGACAAGTCACCTCTCAGCACATGATGCAGACTAGGCATTAAGTAAGTATACTTCAAACAAGTTAGTAAATTAAGACAAACGGCATCATGTTGTCAAAATGCTGGCCTTGGACCCAGTGTCCTCCAGCATAAGTGTCACATCTTCCTAATGCACTTTCGTGAGCCCCTGGCACACTGGAATAGACATTTTCTATATTTTATGATAATGATCATGAAGTACATTATCTGTGTTCCCTGATCTAAGGGATGATAATGAAACAACAGGGCAAGAAAATTCAGAGTTACTCGTATGCATCTGGAAACTTGGGATAGAAACTTAGAAATCAAAGCATCCCAGAGAATCCAGCTGCCTCATGAGGGGAGACAATGATGCTGTGCTACCTAGCTGAGTGATAAAAAAAAAATCTTCCAGCAGTGAGGAACTGGAACACATGAGATTCTTTTTCAGCCCCAATTTATCCCTTTACTTTAAAAGGGGGTGAATATTCCTATAAACCCAGTGGAAAGCTCATGAATCAGGCCATAGGTTCTAGGAGGGTACCTAGTACTATTGTTTTGATAAATGGACATCTGGCACTGATCTCTAGGTGTTTGTGGTTTTACCTTAGGTCAGTGCTGCTTCCAGTCTTGGTCAGGGAAGTTTTGTACATATCATCACAGTAGAGAAGCATGGCTTTGCAGTGAGCAGCAGTTAACGCAGAAGGTTGTGATTGATAGAAGAGCTGAGACTGAATGACTGTTGAGTACACAGCCTGAAATAGGACCTCTGTATAAACCCACCACCCTCCTCATGCTCAGGGAACACTGATGAAGAGGGGTGGAAAGATTACATGACCCAGTGCATGAGGAAGGACTGCTATGAAATGCCATCTTCAGGACTGACATGGCCGTTGCATCCAGGAACTTAGGTAATACCAACTTGTACAAGATCTAGCCAGTAAGATTAGGTAACTTTTCAATAGGTAGCGTTAATTGGACTCTGTGGGTTATAAAGGGAGGGAGGGGCCTGAAGATGGTAGGGGTGTATACTGGAAGATGTATGGAAAATAGAGGAAGAGAATGGCGGCAGATATGATCAAGATACATTTTATACATATATGAAAATGTCAATGAATAATCAAAGATTATCTTTTGTAAAAACTGAAGGAGTATCTGGTAGTTAGTTTCCTAGACTGACCACTGTGACCAGACCACTAAGAACCACAAGCAATTGGTTCAAGTACAACAACAGGGAGGTGGTGTCTCCTAGCTCTGGAGTGGGAAGCACCAGATCAGGTGTCAGCAGCCCTGACCCATCCTGGGGCCACAGGAGAGAATGCTCCCATGCTTCTCTACTGTGAATATGTACAATAGTGCAAAAAGAAAAAAGTGCAATGTCCATCAAATGGTACATGTGGGATGTGGTCCCTCATAAGCTTTTAATGGAATTGAAAAGCAATAGCTGAGCACAACTCCTATTAAGAGAAAAGGATCTCTGTGCTGTAAACTAAAACAAATTGTGCATTCCTTTTGGGGCCATTGTCTATTTTTGTCTTGGGTAAATTTTGAAAGGAAATACTACAATAAAAATGTTAACCAGCAGGTAAAAAAGAAAGAAAGAAAGAAAGAAAGAAAGAAAGAAAGAAAGAAAGAAAGAAAAACAATAGCCCAAACCACTGTGAATTTACATTGAGAATAGTTTATGCCACAGGCGGAGTGTTTCCTATGGACTAGGGAATGACCTGAGTGAGAGCTTCCCATGGTCAAGCGACAGGTCTTATTCAATTTCAGTGCTGACTTGCTGGCTGATATGTTAAGACAGCAGCATGTTGACCTGCCTTGGAAGCCCATAGCAGTCACTTAAACAGGCAACCTCTGAAATCTCAGTAGTTTAACACAGTAGTTGTTGTTTTTTTTTTCACATCACAGCACTGGGATGTCATTCAGGTTCCTCCCCCTCTTCCTTGGCCATCTCTACCAGGTGACTCCAAGCTATGCTGAGTACGAGCATCCAGCTGACAGATGATAGAGAAACCTTGAGTCAGCTACTAGGTACATGTAAGCAGCTGAATTTAAATAACAACTCAACAGAATCACAAACTTAGTTCTTCAATCTTGCCAGACATATTTCAAATGTGACTTGTGGTCACCTGATCAGTCAAAGAAGGCATAGAAGGCGCCAGCCCTGTAGAAAGTTCTGCTGGGCAACATCAGTCCAAGAGACAATGCATGATAAGAATAGGGTTGATGTTCTGGAAAGTTTCCATGGGTAGGAATGTTGTAGGAGAAGAAAACTGATGCTTTGGAAGCAAAAGCATCCTAGAGCCAAATCTAGCATAGGACCTTCAAAGAGATGAGTGCTTAAAGGGTGTGGAGTTCATGGAGGAAATTATCATGGCTGGAAAATTCATGTGTGAGGAGGCAGGCCTGAAGACCTTGGAGCTGGCCTTTATCTAATAGCCCACTTTGTTTTTGTTTCCTCCTCCTCCTCCTCCTCCTCCTCCTCTTCTTCTTCTTCATCTTCTTCTTCTCTGTGTTTGTGTTAGGGATCATATCCAGGATCTCATACATGCCAGGCAAATGCTACAACTCCATTCCAGTAGCCTACTTCTGGCTGTTGCACGTTATCTTCATGACTTAGTGATGCCATCAAAATACTACCCAGGATGTCTAGTTTGGGAAACATAGGTCAGTAGTGGAGCAGCCTAAGAAGGTCCTTAACACCCAAGAAGCTGGTGATCTGGTCTTCCTGAGATCCTGGAGGATATGGGGAAGGAGGTAAATGTCTCCATATTGGCAGGGCTCAGGAAACCTTGTTAACTTTGACACATGTCTGATGAATTATAAGGCACCTTTCAGTAATAACACGGGTAACATGATTTTAAGGATTGAATACAAGCTATTTAATGCAGATCCAGGTGGGAGACAGCACAGCAGACAGAGCCCTGGGGACTTGGGGATCTCTGAAGCTCAGTTCCATAGCCAGTGGAGCAGTAGTATCGACAGAGCATGAGTGTGGCCAGAATGAACTGGGCAGGACACAGAAGCACCAGGGAGCAACCCTTGGGCTGTGCACACACAGCGAGGTCAGGCTCAGTGACAGGGCGTCATGCGGAGCTTTGCTTTCTGAATTTTAACAGCCAAGAGGTAAAAATGCAGCAAATCAAAAGCAGACATGAGCAAAGGTTACAAAGGAGTTGGAAATTGTCTAGCTTGTGAAGAGGAAATGTAGGAGCCACGGAATTCAGTCTTGCTCTCATACAGATGCTATAAAAGGGTGTGTAAAGGAACGCCTTTACATCCACAGAGGGTGTAGGCATGGAAGCCAGCCCAGATTCCTGATTGAAGGGATAACTGTGAATGCCACCTCCCTGAAGATTGTTAGTTTTAATTAATAGCATTTCCTACAGAGAGGTTAAGCTGTGAGCTAGCCTCAGGCCAGAGCTGGGGCTGGCCAGCACAGTACTTGACAATAAATATTTTGAGTCTGTAAGCTATCAGATATTCTTCTTCTGTGACCAACATCTCACAAAAAGCAGGATGCTTCTTCATGCTTGATGTTTCTTACTGTGCAGAGGACCCCTGGTCACTGTCACGTGGTTTCTGGAGAAACCTCGATGTCACTTGAAGACTCAGGGTCCCTTTGCAAGCTCTTGGTCACATAGATAAAGTGATTTTAAAAGTTATTTATAAGTGAATGTAAGGTCAATGTCTTGAGATTAAATTCAAAAAAAAAAAAAAAACAAAAAACAAAAACCTCACAAAAATGGCAGGCGAGACTACAATCTTAATGAGACAGGGAATGTTATGCTTCCTATGGCAGAGGTCAAGGAAAGGCAGGACTCAGTCCTGGGAGACTCTAGACAAGTATTAAGCAACCGAGAATTATAATATGTAAATTTATATCTCACTAAGGTGGTAGTGACTTATTTCTTTCTCTTGTTCTCAGGTGCATCATATATTTCTTTTTTTTTAAAAAGATTTATTTATTATGTATACAGTATACAGAAGAGGGTATCAGATGTCATTATAGATAGTTGTGAGCCACCATGTGGTTGCTGGGAATTGAACTCAGGACCTCAGGAATAACAGTCAGTGCTCTTAACCTCTGAGCCATCTCTCCAATCCCCCCCCCCCACGTATTTCTTCTTATCTTCCAACTTCTTTAGTTGTAAAATGATATTTTTCTCCTTTGCACAGATAGAGACTGATATTGTCAGATGAGGAAGACATCTATTGCTTATACAAAACTGCCATTTTCGCCAAATATAAAAGGAATGACTGACCACCCACCGTATTTATGACTGTGATATTATCATTGGTCCTTGTACATCAAGTACCCCTAAACACACTCCCCACCTGGGGAGACACACCCTATCTACATCAGAAAGGATGTCACCAAATATTATATATATATATATATATATATATATATATATATATAAAAGCTTCCTAAAGTCAGATCGCCAGAGGAAAAAGGCTTGAAACATGCCTTCCTCATTCTTCTCAGGCAACCATAGCTTGCTTGTCCCAAGGATAAAGGGGTAAAGGTGACATGAGATGCTAGGTAGAAAGGAAAGGAATGGGAATGGACTTCCTGCAGCCATCCTCACTTGTTGTAGAACAATTTCTGGGCCTGTTTAGGCCAGAAGTTCAGCCCTTGCCAATGGTGGCTTTTTCCCCCAAAGAAATGAATCAGACACTTATGTTAAGTTCATACTGTTTGGCCCATATCTCAAGCACATTACTAGCTAGCTCGTTCATCTTAATTCTACCCATTTCTAGTATTCTATCTGCCACGTGTCCCGGTTCATGGCTCACCTGGATTTCTTACATGGCTCTTCTTCTGGGGTCAGATGGAGACTGACCAACTCTGTCCTCCTTCTACCTGTCTCTCCTCTGATCCTCCACACACTTCTATGGTGCCCCACGTAGGCCAAACCAGGTACTATATTTACAGCATACAGAGAACATTTCCACTACACTCACTAGTTATGACAAATAAACATCAGCATATCAGCATCTTCTGGCTAAGGTGTGCATGCCACACTTGCATCCTTTGGGTTATTGTGCTGTGCTGGTTCTGAGTCTATTGTAGTTGTAGTTCTGAGGAATCACAGCTGGGTAAGACTATGTGTTACTTCCTTCCTCTGGAGGTTTGCGTGGTGCCTTCTGGTACCGTGAAAGCCATGAAAGCTAGTCCTCAGGAAGGAAGCTGAGGCCAGACCCAGCTTAGGAACTCTGGAGTCTGTCTGAGATGCACAGTCATTTAAGCAATACTTTCCACTTCTGGGCGACAACAAAAAGCAGTTATCACTAGCCAATAATGTTTAGAGAGTTTCTACATAACTCTGACCAACAACTCAAAAGAGAACGTCTCATGCCTGATGTTGGAGTTTTTGTGTGGTACTTGGGGAAAACATGGTCAGTACAGATTGGGGAAACTTAGGTTCTTGATTCCCTTTTCTTCTTAACCTATTTAGGTGAAGGACTGTTGGATTGTTGGGTCTTTATTAAGAAGCCTCTGACTCTTGTACCTTGTCTACAAACAGAGGAAGGCATTTTCGCTTCCACCTGCTCCTCTATTCCACCGTTTTTTCTCTAATGTTGCCAAACTCAGCAAGATAAATGTTTAGGGTTTTTTGTTTTTCTGTTTTCTTTTCCTTTTTTTGGGGGGGGGGCTGTTAGGATTCCCGACGAAGCATGAGCAGAGCATTCACCCTGGCAGCCAGACACTCTTGCATGGGAGGGGGCATGCCCCTTTCATTTATATGCATGAGCAGGGGTGGCTATGTAAAGTCTGTACTTGGCAATGCCCTTATAAGCCTAATGCCACCTTGCACATTCTGTCTTTCTTTCTTCTTGCACGTTTTTCCCATGGGCCTGAATCACCTGTCCCCTTTAATAAATTCTAGTGTGGGTTACTGGTTTTATTTGTGATCCATTTCTCATGGGGGGTTAACAACAGGAGTGGCTTTCAAGACCCCAGAATCCTGGTTTCATCAATATCATAAAATCTCTTCATGTTTGCTTTTCCATTCTCAATACCCGGGAGAGCTTTACAAAATGCATGTTGGATGAATCAAGTCATTTCTGGGTGTCCCACTGAGAATGGAAGCAGACAGACTCTCCGAGATCCTGGATCTGGGCTAGAGAGCTCAGGTTTAGATTACTCTCCCTTAGCATTACAGTTTTTCTGATTCTTCAGAGGCCCAGCTTAATGGGGGCCTGGGAATTTGTAGATAGTTTTGCACTGTCTGGAAAATTCCGTGTCGTCTTTCAGGTCTTTGCTTCCTTTTGCTCTGAGGCAGCCTTCTCATACTGTCCAAATTGGTCTCTGCCCTCTCTTTCCCATGATCCTTTTGGTACCTTGATAAGGATCACCCTCAACCTTGCAGTCACTTACAAGCCGACTCCGAATTTCCATCACTTACTGGCAAGCAGCACTAGTTTATTTTTTTAATCTAGCCATGGAAGAGCAGAGATAGAAATGAGTTACAAGCAGCTTGGAGATTTTCCATTACACCCGCTCGAAATCTGCCTCCTTAATAAAAATAATTCCCTATCTAGCAGGGTGTTACTGACCACTGATCACGCCATTTGTCTCACAGAGAGCTGACATATTGATAATCAAATGTTCCAAATAGGAGCAGATGGCTGCAGAGGGCCATTTCATTCCAGGTTTTTGTTTTTCCCTGCGTAGCATCCACTAAGAGGATCTGACCCAACCCATGCCTTCGTACCCCCAGTGCCTGGCACAGAGCAGTCATTCAAATAGTATCTGCAAGGACTAGGGGTGGGATGTGTTAGAGATGGCTCCTCTACGGAGCAAACCCTATAGCCTGAACCTGGACAGGCGACTCTTTGGACCTTGCCCCCCTCTAAAGAAGTGTGCGCCCCTCTCCTTATCACGGAACAACTGTTATCTTCTTTGTTTGCAACGGGGAGTCTAAGAAACTCCCACTCTGCGGTGACTCTGAAGAGCCCTGAAGAGGCTTGGGGTCGCCTTGAGGGGCGTCCCTCATTGCCTGTGGTCCTTCCTTTTGCTTTTGAGTGTCCCCCATGAAAGTCCCGTTTTCCTTCCGTCCCGGGACTCAGTAGCATCTTCCCATGGACCTCCCTCTTCCCAGCTTTTGGTGCTGAATTACTTAACTGGAAATGTTTAGGGACTGAGTTTGGAGGGCAAATAAGATAACAAATGGAGCATCGCCTTCTGCACTATTCTTTTCGCTGCTTGGAAATTCACGAGCTTTTATTTTTCTTGGGCATCTTGACTGTATCAACATCAAGAAGAAAACAAACCACGTACACAAATCAAACTCCCAGCTTCGTCGGAGTTGCTGTGGCCAAACGGGGGCGGGGGGGGGGGACGAGGGGGGGGATTTGAAGCGAGAGGATTATAGTTGTAGCTAATGGGGCGGGAACAAGAAACTCTTGTCCTGAGTAGCAATACCGTGTTCCCCATCACCCTCTGCCGAGTGTGCGATTTGAAAGTTAAACACAGGAAATGGTGAACAAGAAAAGTCATATTTAGGCTCTCCTGGCCTCGGCTTGTCCTGTGACAGGCTTGTGCCTTCGAAAGTTCTCGGATTGTGAGGGTTTACCGCAGCCTACTCGGAAGGCTTTGTCTCCTTCCTTACCTTGCCTTGAACCAAGCAATAAAATCCTCCTTTTACAGCACAATGCATTCCCCCCTTTTCTATTCTTCTGGGGCTTTTATGACTCACAATTGACAAAGGCCTCACTAATGGAAATGCAAATTTCCTACCTGTCAAAGGCTGAGAATGCTTTTTGCAAACACTGGCAGGGCAGGAAGCACATTAGCATGCAACTATCAGGGAGAGAGCTGTTTCCAATAAATTTGGGGGATAAAAATGTTTATTTGATGCTGGAACAGAAATAAAATGGTAGCGATTAGGTTTCCCATGTAGACAGCACCACTCCTTGGGAAGCTAAACTAGTCACTTTGCACAAGCGTTATTCAGACTCAAAACCTTCTGTTGCTTTTTCTAAAGGCTCTGACCTGGGGACCAGATGGGCAGAAAGCTTAGATGCTCTCAACTTCCTTATCTTTTGTCAACACAAAATATAGCTCTCATCACCAAGGGCATAAGAAATAGCTTAATCTAAGCCAACTATGAGTGGCCCGGCAACCATATTTCAGTTGCCCTGAGAGACACAGTCAAACATAGAAGCAGTTATATGGACTTTTACAGTCACAGGACAAAGGAAAATCATAAATCAAGGCACTTTGCAACAACATTGCTAGAGACTTGGGGAGAGTGTTAGTGGAATCTGCCATAGGTTTGAGATGTTTTCTGGTTACATTCTTGTCTTTTGGGTTGGTGGGGGGATTGTCATAGCAGCCTTAGAAGCCTTTGAGAAGGAACTCCTTTATCAGAGTGGACTTTGGGCTCTGCCTCCTGTTTCCTTGGTAACACTAAAAAGGAGACATTAACTTTACTACTCTGCAAGCCCCTTGGCCAAAAGAATGGAACACCTCTGGCCTTGGTAGAGATGTGACATTTTGATCTGCTCCAAAAATTAGAACAGTACATACTATTGCCTATTTCCTTAAGAGTTAATTCAGCTGGGTTTGTGTCTGTCGGTAACCTGGCTAGGAGACCATCCCCCAGGAAAAAGGAGTCATCTGAGGACATGTTAGGGCTATGGGAGAAGTAATTATCCCCATAATGAGATAACGTACTTATCCTTACCAAAACTGCCCACCCCCACCCCAGCTGCTAGCAGGTCCTCATTGTGAATCACTGAGTCTTGCCTATTTTCCCAAATAACTCACTTTTACCTTTTCTTTTTTTTTTTTTTTTTTTTTTTTTCTATCTTTTTCTTTTGGACACCAGCCAAAACCTAGGGATGCTTTTCTTGGTATTGTTAGGTCTCAAGCCTGGAACAAATGGTTGAGGTGTCTATTTAACATATCAGAGTTGTCCTGACCACCAGGTTTTCCCTGTGATAGACCCCAGACTCAGGGTACTATCCTCTTGGGAAGACGGGCCCCAAGAACCCAGACTCCAGGCCAGTTGATGCAAACAGCAAGAGGATTTATTCGTCTGCAGAGGTGGGCCACCTCTTTGTATGGGAGCAAGAGAGTAGCCGCGATTAACAATCCCACATCCCTTTTAAAGGCTTAAAAAAAAAAAATCACCATAGCAACTGGGGCAATACATGATTGGTCACTTTAAAGGTTATACTATAATCACAAGGTTGATCACATGGGGTTGCCCTAAGGTCAGCTGGGGGCTTCTCTGAGAGCTCTTAAGGGTTTTATCTTTTTACAACCAGGTGTTGGTCATAGCTATTCTGCTCGGAATGTCTGGCATTTTAACCACAGGTTTGACCATTGTGTTCTAATGGTCATCTGAGTTGATTACAGCCATTTAGGCTGAGTCACTCTGTTTGCTCATAGGGGATGCTCTGCTGAGTATTTGAACTGAATGCCTGGATAGGCCTTTGAACTTAGGGTCTTTCACCTGCAGTCCCTACCTGTTACAGGGCCCTTCTGTTATAGGAGGTTTCTGGCCCAGTCTTTTGGGTCTAGCCTCAAGGTTCACACCCACAGTCCCACAGAAACACACAGACATTTTCATTAATTTTCTGCTGATTGACCTAGGGCCCAGGCAGATAACTTGCTAACTCCTTCATCTGAACTCAGCCCATCTTGTTCAGCCATGTGGCTGGGTATCTTTCCTCAGCAGCATTTCCTCTGCCTCTTCCATCAACTCCAGCGACTCTGTGGCATCTGTGTCTGTTCTGAAATGTCCCAGAGTTCTCTTAGCCTGGTAGCCCCGCCCACACTTCCTGTCTGCCTTCAGCCAATCAGCTTTTTATTAAACCAGTAGGCAGGCCAATTATTTAAAATGTAACACATAATTCCACTACACTCTACTGGTTGGCATATCTTGCCCCCTACCCTAAACCTCTCCAGCTCAGGGGCTGGGCTGCTCTTCCTCCAGCTTCTCTTTTCTATATAATCAGCCATTTTGGGTACCTGGGCTCTATTCATCTACTCTCTGGGCCTTCTGGATGCTGCACCTGGTGTCCATCCTCTTCCCATGGCTTGGCGTCATGTCCACTCTGGACTCTCCCAGATGTCCCTGACTATGCTCTCGCACATATCTTTAGTATACTTTATCTTCCACCATACCTAAGAGCAGTCTCTCTCTCTCTCTCTCTCTCTCTCTCTCTCTCTCTCTCTCTCTCTCTCTTTCTCTCTCTCTCTCTCATTCAGGTACCCTGGGACTTCTCATTTACTTGGCAATGCTTCCTCCACCTTCCACCATGTGACTATTTGCTGAACTCCATTACTGAACCTGCCTGCTCTTTTGGACTCTAACACAAACTCACAGCTTTATTTCTTCTTCTTCTTTTTTTCTTCTGTTCTCCTAGTGGCTGGGGAGATTTGTGCTAAGCCTCCCTGTCGTTTTTCTCCCAAACTCACATAGAGTTGTCTTTGAGTTTTCTGAGTCAATTTCTAAATTAATGAGAAGATAAACCCTCAAAAAAGAAATCTTAAAATTCCCTGGTGACAATGTTACCAAACTTAGGGACACAGCCTGTGCCCTAATAACCTGGGTTTAGCTATCTGTCCTTAAGTCAATTAAAAACCAGTGAAAACAGAAAGGGGGGATTTTTTTCAGTGTGAGCACATCAGGAAGAGAGACAAGAAGATCCAGCAGCCCAGCAAATCCATCCACAGTGTTCTAGCTGGAGAGTACAACTTAATTAGATGGCAATGGCTGTGCATACCTAACAGCCCTGGTTGAGGTGTGGCCTTACCCATCATTGTCTCTAGGTAAAGTGGCTTCACAAGTTGTGACACTTTGTCTAGAAGAAAAGTTTCCTCGCTGGCTGGCCCAGGCTTTATTAGGCTTCTCTTCTTTCAGCATGAGATTTCAGGGGAATCGCCATCTGCCCATCTTCCTGTTCATCCATCTGGATCTGCCTGTCCATCTGTCCCTTTGTCTGGACCCACTCCTGACCTTTTGTATCTGTAGCTGGGCTCAACTGTAATTTTACTCTCAAATCTGTGGTCTGCAGCCTCCCTGCTGGGTTTATTCTGTTGCCTTACCAATACAGAGACTCTGACATCTCTATCAGTTTCCATGTGTTATGAGATATTTGATTACACTGTGTAAAGATATGTCATAGTGATAAGTTTAATAAAACTTCATTGCATTGGAGTCTAGCTCCCTGGTGGTCTTTGGGGGTCTCTTGACACAGGTACTACACAAGGAAAAGGGAAATATCTAGAAAATCTTTGCCACCAAAACTGCCATACGTTGTGAATTTACTGTTCTTTAGATTTCAAACTCCAAATGGTGGTGCATATGTTAAAAAATGACAGTCTTGGCTCATCTCAAGCTGGTCTGCAGAAGGATTTCTGGCGGTTGGATAAAAGCCTGCCATCAGCATCCCCCAGGAACCTGTTTTCTGCCTGCCAGAAAGGGCCACTTTTGTTGACTGTACCCTTGGTCAGATATTAAAGCCTGACCTGGCCACCAGACTCCTTCAGTCCCTATTCACAAGTGCCTTTGCACACTTCAAAGTGCACACTAGCCTCCTGGGATCTCACCTCCCCACTCTATGCACCATGAGGCTGCTCCACATCCACCTCACTCTGTATAATGACCAGGCTTCCTCCCTGACCCCACAGTTCTCTATGTTGCCATTCTCAACACTTCTTTTTTCTCTTTGCTCTGGACTCTTCCAGATCTCTCTCTCTCTTATCAATAACAAAAACTTTCCCCCCTACTCATGGAGTGACTATGTTGGTGGTTTCTTTATTGCAATAAATTCTGACAACGTGGAAGCAGAGGAATGGGTTTGTCTGTGTTATTGACATGGCGCACCCCAGACAATGGCCTGTGAAATGTGGTCTTTGCCCATGATTTTAGTGATGAGCAGGCCTTACTGTTGCATCTTGAGAAGTATGGTGATGGCCTGCATTGGTTTGCTGCGGCAGCTCTAACCCTCCAGGGTAGCTGGCTCAAGATGTCTGTGGTACAGCAGGAGAGAGAGCCCAATGCTTCTGCCAGCGGGCTGAGTTTTCTTCCTCCAGAACTTGCACTTAAAATCCAGATCCTTGCCTATTCCATCGAAAAGAATTTCAGGGCCAGCCACAGTGAACCAAAGTTAGTGAGTTATTAAATATTTAGACAAAACAACGTACAAGAAAAGTACAATACACAATCCTAAAACTTCTAAATCCTACACTTCTCAGGAGACAGTTGTAATGGTTATATACGAGATCCTATGACTTTATAGTTAGAATTCCCAATGAATACAATCCACATGATTTAAAGATTAAGCAAAGCTTAAAAATGAAGTAGAAATATATGAGCTGGTTTACTCATTTTTCTTAATGAATTTTCTTTTGTCAATGAAACTGTAGGGTGGTTTTTATGAGGTGTGTTGTTTAGATTTAGGGATGAGAACGGGGTGCTAATGTAAAACTCAAGGTTATGAACATTCTGGCATAAAACAAGCTCAGGTCAGTGAAAGGTTTCTGTACCTCGATATTACGTTTCTCCACCAATGCAATAAATCACATCAGGCAGAGTGAAAGTCCAGGCTTTAATGTGAGCAAAGCATTCCTGGGTGATCTCTGAGGATGCAGAGAAACCTTGAGGCTGCTCCCAAGGAGGGGTCTTAAATATTCTCTGGAGGAGGAGCCGCTGCTTGGCAGGCTTTTGGGGAGGGGTCTGGAGTAGGCAGTTCCAGTGAAGGAGCCATCCATGGTGTGCTGAGGGTGGGGTTTCCAATCCCTAAGTTGTTTTAACAACCTCATTTGAGATCTCTTTCAGAAAACACACATTGTGTGTGTATGAAATTCTGGCTCAATCAGATTGGGCTGAAGTTTTTTGACTCTCAACCACCAGAAAAGTCAAACTCCATCCAAGGATGAGACTCTTTTTTTTTTTTTCTTCTTTCCCTTACTTTTTTCTGTCTTTTTTTTTTTTTTAAAGGGTCTTTTTTAAACTTTATTTATTTATTTGCCTTGGTGTTTGCCTGGAACTGGAACTACAGACAGTTGTTAGCTGCCATGTGAGTGCTGGGAATCGAACCCGGGTCCTGTGGAAGAGCAGAGGATGTTCTTAACCGCTGAGCCATCTCTCCAGCCCCCTTTTTTCTGTCTTTTTATCCCGACTCAACACAACAGGAATTGTCTCAGTTCTGAGTGTCAGTGACACTGTGGGAGAGGTAACCCCAAGCCTTCATTCAGGAAAAGTTGGGATCTTGACTTACAAAACAGAAAATAATTTTGGCACAAGGCAATATGAAGAAAAGTTAGAGTTTATTATGATAAAGCTTTTCATACCTATTTAACTCTGGATGTTAAGAGACAAAGGGTGTTTAAGAAAAAGATAAATATGAAAGACAAAGGCGAGTCTAGGCTTCAGGAGACAGTTGTTTGTGGATGAGACATTGATGAGATTTTATTTATTTTTTAATTTTTTAGATTTATTTATTTATTATGCATACAGTTTTCTGCCAGCATGTATGCCTGCAGGCCAGAAGAGGGCACCAGATCCCATTACAGATGGTTGTGAGCTACCATGTGGTTGCTGAGAACTGAACTCAGGACCTCTTGAAAAGCAGTCAATGCTCTTAACCTCTGAGCCATCTCCAGCCCCTTGATGAGATTTTAGGTAGCTTGTTTTATGAGAAATCTTTAGTGGGGTTGGTGATTATTTATGCAGGAAAAAGGTGGGAGGTTCTAAAATTGAGATTTTTTTTTTCCAGAATTAGGTTTACTCTCCATTTCTTTTTCCACATGAAGTATTTGGATGTATCATGAAAGCAGGCAATTTTTAAGGGTCAGTGATAAAGAGTTCCATGACAATAAAGCAAAGTTAATGATCATGTTAATCAACTGTGATTGTTAGTATTTCATGTGTGGAAGAACTTGCTAGCACGCTGCTAAGAGCCATATTAGGTTTATTAAGGAACAAGTCGGGGAGGGGAAAGAAAAGGGAGAGAGAGAGAGAGAGAGAGAGAGAGAGAGAGAGAGAGAGAGAGAGAGAGAGAGAGAGAGAGAAATAGTAGGGAGCAGGGAGGAGGAGAAAAGAGGAGGTCTCCCACGTGGTTGGGGCTTTTAAAGGTAGGCACACCCTAGATGTAGACATCAGAGGCCCCTCAGAGCCCCTGCAGGCAGGGGCGTGGCTGCAACAATGTAACCGTGATGATTAATTAACCCAGGCCAGTTCTCTGTTTGTGGTCTTGCTCTATTTGTATCTTTCCTCCCCCTTTTCTCTATGTTGACCTAGCTGATTTTATTTCAAGTAAAAAATAAGAAAATCAAGATGTGATCTATGCTCATGCTCTCTGAGGGTTGTGAGGCAAGATCTACTTAGACTCTCTCCTTGGCTTGTAGATGTCTGTCTTTTGGCTTCCCTTTGATTGATCATATACCCACCTTCTCTACTTTTTTTCTGTTCTAATCCCCCCCCCCCCATTGTAGTGGTCTGAATGAGAATGTTCTTCAGTTAGTGGAACTGTTTGGGAAGGATTAGGAGGTGTGGCCTTGTTGGAGGAAGTGTGTCATTGAGGGTGGGCTTTGAGGTTTCAAAAGCTCAATGCCAGGCTCTCTCTCTGTCTCTCTCTGTCTTTCTGTCTCTCTGTCTCTGTTTCTCTCTCGTACACACACACACATACACACACACACACACACACACACACACACACACACACACACACACACCTGATATCTGTGGGTCAGGATATCAGGCTCTTAGCAGTGATTCCAGAACCATACCACTTGGCTTCCTGCCATGATGATCACGGACTTACCCTTTGAAAGTATAAGCAATTCCCCCAGTTAAATGCTTTCTTTTATAAGAATTGCCTTGGTCATAGCTTCTCTTCACAGCAATAGAACAGTGACTAAGACAGTAATCTTATCAAGTTAAGGCTCATTTTGATCTGATTTCCACTTGGTTACCTGTGACATGTCCTGATTCTCAAATACAGACCCCATCCCAGGTAGAGGAGGTAAGTTCCACTTATGGTCATGGGATTGAATGTAAGCCAACAACACTATACATCCAGAGAGTGCTGAGGACTTTGACGGGCTGAGCTCTCCTTCATCAAGGTGATCAGGCAAAGATGAGAGAAAGATGGCTGTCCCCTGCCCTTAGGTCCCTGTTCCTTGTCACTGCAGCCTGCCTCTGAAGTGACTGAAGCTTTCCAAGGCTCTAATTAATGGGCTTCTCCTCAGTGGCTCAGCAGACGTCCTAATGTTCAACAACACATTTTAATTACGTTTTAAATGCACCCTAGTTGTGATGACACTGTGGCGTAGAACCTGATGAAAGGAGCCTGGCTTGCAGAGAGCAGCTCTCCATGAGAGCGCTGCTCAGTGCAGACCATTGTCACACCCTCAGTGGTTAGGAGGACTGTCTGGGTTTCTTCTCTCTGTTTAAGAGTATCAGAAATGGAGAACATCATAAGGAGATGGCTTGTCCAAGGTGTGTTCTCAATCAGCATCCTGGGCAGGGTGATGGACTCAGGACAATATTTTCTTTTTTTGTATGTGCATTGGTGTTTGGCGATGGGTGTCAGGTTCCCTGGAACTGGAGTTACAAACAGTTGTGAGTTACTATGTGGGTGCTAGGAATTAAACCCTGGTCTTCTGGAAAAGCAGTCAGCATTCTTAACCACTGAGCCATCTCTCCAGCCCCCAAGTTGATGGACTCAAACCTCTGTCAAGTGTTCTCTGTGTCAGATCGATTGGTGTGACATTCAGACTGTATTGAAGAGATTCAACAACCTCATTTACTTATTGTCTTCATACGTAAGAAAGGAGATCAACACCCCGTGCTTCGTCCCCCCAGCACAGCTCTCTCTGGCTCCTCTTTCTTCTCTTGTCTATCTTGCTTCTCTTCTTTCTCTTGTTTCTTCCTGTCTGTCTGTCTGTCTTCTGCTTGCCTTTCTCTCTCATATCCTCACTCTGACAAGGCCTTTCACTCTCCCCTCCCTCACACATTTTGCACTAACTCTATTACACATGGAGTGCTTACTTAGTAGCATCCCTTAGCAAGGCCCGATGAAAGGTACCCACTTAGACCCCCCTTTTTTTTAAATCATTGCAGAAGTCCCAGCTCAAAATCTCAGCAGGGTCAAGTTCCCTCTAAAATCTGCAGGATGTCCCTCTTTGCCTTTTCCCAAATTTCAGTGGATTGCCAACAACCTCCATTCTTTGGTGCGTTGGTTATGTTTTCTGTTCCTCTAACAAGACATATAAGAGAAACAGCTTAAGGGAAAAAAGACTATTTCACTCACTATTTCAGAGGGTCACAGCCCATTACAGCAGGACTGATGGGGCATGGGAGCTCACTAGACTAGCCCAGGCAGTTAATAGCTTCAAAGGCCCACCCTAATGACCTGGGTCCTCCGACCAGGACCTACCTACCTCTGAAAGGCTCTGCAGCCTTATAAAATAGCACCCCCAAGAGGGGAACAACCCTGTGGGCAGCATTTAGACTGAATTCTGACACTTGGCTTGAGGCTGGCTCTATCAGTTAGACCCTACTCCATAAGGCAGTCTTTCTTGCTTTGTCTTCAAGTGACCCACTTTTTATAATGACCTGGGACATTATTTTCAAATGTCTGAAGCTGGAGGCTGGAAACTGGTAAGCTACAGCCCAGATTTAGATAATGTTTCTATTTTCAAAAGTCAACTCAAATGCTTCAGATGGACCCACCTATTTATTACCTGATCTTAGATTTTGAGATTCTGACTTCTGAAGTTTGGGGGGTAAGGATGCTTGGCATTGGGGAACCAGATCTTGTCAAGTTGACAACCAAGATTAGCCATCACATGAACAAAGTGAAATGAGCTGTTCTCAACACATCACCGTGACACCAGTGCCTTTCTCTCCATCTACCTTCATTAGACCAACTTAGGCATGATCAAGGCTTCCCCTCTCCAAGCCACTTTCATTTAAGGCATTGATGGAGTGTTCACTTTTGGCTTAGGAGAATCAAGCTGTTGTGGAATAATCATTCTGTACATTGTGAAAGTGTGTTGCTCTCGTTAATAAAAAAAGCTGATTGGTTAATAGCTAAGCAGGATTTTCAGGGCAGAGGGAATGCTGGGAAGAAGGGTGGGGTCTGAGGGATCAAGAGAAAAAGCAGAGAAAAGGAAGATAAGTGTACCATGCTAAAAGAATATACCAGCACATGCCAGAGGGTGGTAATAAACATGGGTTAACTTAAAATGTATGAGTTAGTTAATAACAAGCCTGAGCTATTGGTCCAGCATTTATAATTAATAATAAATTGCTGTGTGGTCATTTGGGAACTGGCTGGTGAGACAGAAAAGTCTGCCTATATCAGTTTGTACTCAGTGCTGTGTGCCTACAATACCTCTCAGGTGTGGTTGGGAGTAAGGGGAAATGGGGATGGGATTGTCACATCCAGCTTGTGGATCTCCAAGGCTGCAATAATACTGCAGGAGACCAGGTCAGAGTCAAGGCAAAGAGTGGCTGAGTGGCATGGACTTCTTGCCTTGGCTAGTCTTTAGACAGACCAGCCAGGAGATCAAAAGCTTAGAGCTTTGGCAAATGACGGTTTCCAGTTCTTAAAGAGACAGGAAACTGTGAGTGTGAGCTCTGGAGTTTTCCTGTTGCTTGTCTAACCACACCATGATGTGGAGAACAGTGTCAAACTATTTGTCCACTCTCCTTGGGAAACACCTCCAGTCTTTGACAGCTGTCGAGGGGCTGGAATTCTGTCTCTTTCTTCCACTCATCCTCCACATGGTGCATTGTGCTGTAGTCAAGTCCCTGATTACTAACAAGTCTGCAGTGATTAGCAGGCTAGTAAACACCCTCCTTGTGACTAGGTTCTTGCTTATTGACCTTCCAGAAAGATCTACCGAGACTTGTGTGAGGGTTTTCTGTCTACAGGAAACAACATTCTGTCTACAGAATGAACCAAACAACAGACTCTGTTGGATATCTTGAAAGAAACATCTGGGGAGGCATATTCCCAGTACTAGGTAGAAATCCAGTCTCTCTCAAGGATGATAGTGCAGCAACTCCCATTCTTTTTTTTTTTCTTAAAACTTTATTTATTTATTTATTTGCCTTGGTGCTTGCCTAGAACTGGAACTACAGACAGTTGTTAGCTGCCATGTGGGTGCTGGGAATCGAACCCGGGTCCTCTGGAAGAGCAGTCAGTGCTCTTAACCGCTGAGCCATCTCTCCAGCCCAGCAACTCCTATTCTTATAACCCATTAGTGTAGGTGAGATGGTCTGTTCCTAGGCAACTCCATCTTTTCATCACTGTTAATTTCACATGAGAAGATTAAATTCTCAAATCTAATGCTCATGAATGAAGCCTGTGGTCCAGATTAGCTTGACTATGGGACCTCTGTTCCTTGAGGTGACCCTTGATACAGTCTTGCAAATGCTGGACAGCCTCTCCTAGAAAGGAGATTAGAGCAAGTTCCCCCCCCCCCACTGCATCCTAACTGAATTATTTTAATGTAAATTATGTCCATTGAATACTCCTACTCTGCTTCCATGTAACGAATCCAGCAAACCTCTTCCAGAGAGTCACCGTCTACTGAGAAGGAAGATTGAGACCAGGAGCTCAGAGGACGGGACAGGTGACAGATCTATCAGTGTGCACACGACAGACTGCCATGGCAATATTATCCTCACTGTGGGAACAATGCTGACTCCGAAGACAGGGCACAGATGTAGCTTTCCCTAAAGAAACCTTCAGAGGAACATCTGAAGCTCATGTCTTCCATCTTTCCTTTGGAAGATCTTTTTCGGTTCCTAGAAAAGGCTTGTCACCTGGCTTTGTGGATATATAAGACTAGGGCGTTGATTATCTGGGTGGAAAAACTCAATTTGTGTGTCCAGAGTGAGTAATGTGAGGGAGGAGTTTCTAACCTGAGGACTAGAGATATGAACTGGCTTAGAGGGTGATCTCATAGACTCACGGTGCGGACTTGAAAATTCCCTGTGGAAACAAAGGCCTAGATCTTTGTTCCTTTTACTTTAGAATGTGACCTTGTCCCCAAGTGTGATCATTGCAGATCTAGTCAAGTTCAGAGAAGTCTTGGACACAGGCTTGGGAGGACTGGTGAGTGGTTCAAGGAGAAGAAGGCCATGTGAGGAGTGATCTTACGTTTGCACAAGCCAGCAAAGATGAGGGCAAGCCAGAAGCTGTAAGACGAAAGGAAATAGCCTTCCTCAAGTTTCTGAGGGCGCATCTTGATTTCACACTTTAGTTTCAGGACTTTGACAGAGCCAACAGGCACACAGTTTGTGTCTTTTTATTAAGGCAGTGATTGGAAGTGAGGTTCCCCCCACCACAGGAAGGAGGTTGTGGTAGAATGTTCTTTGTATGCTGTAAATAAAGCACCGTTTTGGCCTATGCACAGCACCGTAGAAGTGGGTGGAGGATCAGAGCACAGGCAGGTAGGAGAAGGGTGGAGTTAAGTCAGTCTCCATCGGACCCCCGAAGGAGGAACATGTAGAGGTACTGGCTCAGTGCTCAGCCATGGGCTAAGCCACGTGGTGGGAAGATTAATGGAAATGGGTTGATTTAAGATGAAAGAGCTACCTAGTAATATGCTTGAGACATGGGCCAAACAGTGTAAAGGATATAAGTGTGTGATTCATTTCTTTGGGGGACAAAAGCCACCGCTAACCAGGTTCCAGCTGCCGCCGTGCGCGCCAGGTCACAAACCTTCCGGACCCAAAACGGGCCAGGAAACTTACTACAACAGAGGCTATGAGGAACCAGGAAAGGATTTAAACTTGATATGGTGTTAGCATTGTCAAGTGTCCAGGCATCAATGACATATGGCTAAACTCAAAGTACCAATTTTTTTTGCTTATTTCCTTGTTTTGAAACTATGCACAAGAGTCCAAAAGAGAAAACCAGCCCACAGGGGTCTGCTCTCTTTTTCCAATAGGAAAGAATCAGCAAGAGCTGAGGAGCCAGTCTAGAGGATGGTCAAATGCACAGATCCTCTCCATACCTCAGGAGCTGCAGGACCAGAGGGAGGGATGGAAATGGCCGAAGAACAGAAAAATAGATCCCATTGAGGAGTGTCTTACAGGTCTTTGAGGAAGAGTTCATAAAAGACTCTGAATTATGACTCTGCCTATAGATAGATTTTTCTCTGTCCAGCCAGCCAGCTCTCAAATAAATGACATGGAGACTTCTTACTAATTATAAAAGCTTGGTCAATAGCTTAGGCTTATTACTAACTAGTTCTCATAACTTAATTAGCCCATATTAATCTACATTCTATCACATGGCTTTTATCTCTATCTCATTTTGTGAATCCAACTCATTCCATGTCTGTTTCTCCACATTGTTCTCCCAAGCATCCTCTCTGTTCCAAAAATCCTGCCTAGCTATTGGCCAGTTAGCTTAAAAATTATTACTATTAAACCAATTAGAGTGACACATATTCACAGTTTGTATATTCATAGTTATACAAACATTATTCCACAACATCTCCCTCTGGCCAGGCCTCTGAATGAAGGCACCTGGCAGGAAATATGGATCATTGTTACACTCCCTCCATGCCTCACCAAAAGGCTAGTCATCATAAGAAGGGAGGGAAGACAACCTCCCCATCTCCATGGACCCTGCAAAGTGAAGCCATTGCTCCTCTGCTTTGCCAGTGGTTGACTTGGAAACCTCACACGTACTATTTCAGAAGAGCATGTGCAATTCAGACAGGAGGTTGTGGTGATTTTGACTGTATGGATTCAAATCTTAGCATTCAAAATCCTGGATTAAAATGACTGGTGAGAATAAGATACGCCATGACAAACAAATAAACACCAAGCTAATTGGCACTTCTAAAGAGATTGAATGTACAGACAACCGCCAGAGCTTTTGTGAAAATGGAGCACTGTTGGACTCCTACAACAATCTGCCCAGGAAACCAGCCTGTTGTTATTATATCCAGCTCCAGAAGCCAGCGTGCTGGGAGTCAGACCGTCACTACAGGACTCCTCCAACAGGAGGCCTCAAGAATCAAGAACTTGTCAATAACTCACATCTCATCCTCTTTCTGCTCATAACTGAGTATGATTTCAAGCAAGCCAAATGTGCTCCCCTAACTCAGTGGATGTCCTACTAGCCAGCTTGCAATTTCCCCATGCCAGCAGCCTCCAGCTGGAGCAGATTAGAAGTCTCTCCTCTTGCTACAATGCCTACCTTGGGCTTTTCTCCAGGACAGGCCAATTCTCTTAGCAGAGCCAACTCTGAAGAAGTAGCATTTGCTTGTTCTCATCACAGTGGTCTTTTTAAAGTTTCAGGTTTTCCTCGTGTGTGTGTGTGTGTGTGTGTGTGTGTGTGTGTGTGTGTCCCCACATGCTGTATGAATGTATGGTGCATGTGTGTGTACATGTTAGTGTGTGTATTTGAATGTATGTGGAGGCATGACAGTAGATGTTCCACCCTATTACTCTCCATCTTATTTCCTTGACACAGGGCCTGTCACTGAACATGTGGGTAGGCTGGTACCCAGAACCCTTCACCAGGTCTGCCTCCACCTTCCCTAGCACTGGTTACAAATGTGCATCGCCACACTTAGATTTTTACACAGGGTCTGGGGGGGGAGCGGTCAGAACTCAGGTAGTCATATTTTGCAGCAAGTGTGTTCATTACCTTGGAGTTATCTTCTCGGCTCCTTCCTCTCCTTTTTGATGCATTCTTCCCTGTCATGGGTGCAGGCATCTCAAGGCTACCAGCTGAACAAGCTGCATCTTCCCTGTTCCTCCATCACTCTGCATCCCGTTGCCCACTCCTCTCGTTTACCAGCCCCTCTCCTTTCCCCTTTGCCTCTCTATTTTATTCTTCCCCGAGTCATTCTTGGCCAAAGGCCTAAACGGCAGGATGGAGAACATGGCTGTGGTGGCTAATCTTGATTGCTGACATTGTATGGAGAGATACTGAGGTGAACAGTAAACTCTAATTCTGGGTGTGTCTGTGAAGGCGGACCTACAGTTGATTGGCACGTGGGACAGCCATTTCTATTTGTTTTGAGTGCATCTATTGTTTCTGTCATCGCCTGAGGACATGGAAGCTTCTGTGGCTTTTAATGTGACTCACACCAGTGATTCTCCAGGGTGTCACTCTGAGCCTGCATCCTTGGTGACTTCCATTCTGAGCCTCTCAGCTACCTAGTGCATTCTCTGGCTCCAGCTTGCAGCTAGTCATTGTTAACTCTGCAATCATGTAGACTAACGTTTTTTTATTATTATGTATATATATGATCTTTGTCCTTTTCCTCTAGAGGACCCTAATAGTACCTTTTTCCCTCACTACAGTCTCCCCATGTACCAGAGGTGGGAGGTGAGAACACAGAGTCTTAGGCTTTCCTGTGACTGGTGAGCTAACTGCTCAAGACTTGATCTGGGTGACCTAATTGGCCTTTGGTATCTCTGATGTCTTTGGTGTTGTGGACATTGATTTTAGTTTGCGAGTGTCACTTATGACTAATGTGGCTCTGGTGATGAACATGCGTTGAAGGGGAAAACAAACAGGGCGATTGACTTGTTACTGAAAATTAATTAAAACTAGATTCTAGCAGAGAAAAAGAGAAGAGAGGTGTCAGCATAATTTAGAGGCTCAGTGACGGTAAACCACAGAACACTCAATTTTACAGCACTTTCAATCAGCATCATAGAGGAGAATAAACATGTCCTTGTTAGCAATGTTTAGACCGCAGCTGATTCAGGATTCCAGCCTTGGCAAAATCAGATTCTCTCAAATTCCCATGATTCCTGCAAATGTCCAACCAGAATCAGGCTTCATACTCTACAATGGCTCAGCTTTCTCTTCTTTTCCAATGGTTCAATGGGTCAAGAGCTCACCATGTAATTAAAAGGCCAGAGTTTGGATATCAGGAACCCACAAAGAAAAGCTTGATGTAAAGTCAGGCATGGTGCCCAATGCCTTTAGTCTTAGTACTTGAGAGGCAGGTACATCTCTGTGAATCTGAGGCCAGACAGAGCTGCATAGTGAGAGCCTAACAAAAAAAAATCAAAAGCAGGAATATTAAAACTCAGTATAATTACAGAAAGATATGAGGCAGAGACCAGAGAATGCTCCAAAGCATCCAGGACACCTACTATATACAACACAGTGGTAAAGAAGAGACAATATCTCAAAATAACGTAGATTTGGCATCCAAGGATTGGCACCCGAGCTGGTCCTCTGACCCCTACATGTTGACCATGGCATATGTGCACACACACACACACACACACTTTTTTTTTTTCTTCAAAAATTAACATGACATCCCTTGTTCGTCTGCGGAGCTCAGGCCCCTCTCTGTCTGGAATGGCAAGGCAAGTTAGTTTTCCTCAACTTCTTCCCCAAAAAAATGTTCTCTGGGAAAGCTGAAGCAGGAAGTCATCTGAAACAAGATAAACATTTCTAATTTGGGCCTGTCCTCTTTAGGTGATCTTCCAGAAGTCTCCAAGGCCCTTGATAAATTAGTTCTCCGATGGTAAGGGAGATAGAAAGAAAATGTCAAGAGGAAAAGAGTTTGAAAATGCATTGGTTGGCGGTGGTCAAAGTTCCCAGCTGTCCCCAGGGAGGGCTGCCTCCTTCCATCCTGTCCTCTGGGGATGCATCCTTGCTGGCATTTGAACAGGCATGCACTCCTTCCTGTGAAATGCATGGGGTGTCTTGAGTCAGATGGCTCAGGATTCAATTCCTCTCGTTCTCTGTCACTAAACCTTGGTCCCTTCATTATAAGGTTTGAATAAAAATAACATGTACTTCTCAAGCTTATTAAGAGCTAACTGATAACAGTCACACAAGGAACTTTGAATCAGGGTCCCCTTGCAAAATGTGCTAAATTAAAGATGCTTCTCATTGTATCTCATGCAAATCTAAGCTTCCTTCTCAGGAGATAGAATTATATACTTTATTTACTTAAAATGTTACATTTGTGTATTTATGTGGAGGGGCCAGGGGTATTCATGCTGCATGTGGTTGGTTTTCTCTTTCCATTGTGTGGGTCCTGGAGCTAGAACTTAGGCTGTCAGGCTCGGCCGCAGTCACCTTTCCTGCTGAACCATCTCATTGGCCCTGTTCTATTTACTTTTTATTGAACCAGCCAAGAAAACTCTTTTAAGGCCCACAATGTGCCTGTTTCACATACTGAATGGCCTTCTATGGTGCTGAAGTAAAGCAGTAACTGTCCAGCAAGGGCCAGAAACAACTTCATACTGTTACTTGTAGAAATTCTGGAATTTCTTTTTGGAAACCCCTACACAGGTAGAGCTGGGATTCCTGACTTTAGTACAGAAATGATTTTCAGGACAAAAGCTGGAATGAAGTAGAGTAAAAGTTGGTTAGAAAGGGATTAAACATAGGATTGACTTGGGCTAATTTAAGAGAGACACTCAACAAGAAGACGGTGTGTGCTCAGAGTGTGGATGAGCTCTCTGGGAATGTGACCTCAGAGTTCACATACAGGGCAAGAGCATTCACTTCTTGTGACAGATTTCACATGGCAGTTTTTTCTTTCCAAATCATGTCTCTGCACAGAAGGTTTGCTTAGAATAAACAGAGCCTTAAACACAGACGTTACCATTCCTATAGTTATACCTCAGACAAAGAAACAGCCTCTGAGTGGTGGGACTCTCAAGTTGGGTACTTTTCAAAGCTCTTCAGATGATTCTAGAGAGAAGCCAGGATAGAGATGGCCAGTGGAACCATGGTTACATGTTGGAATCACCTCTTCTGGACACTTTATCTAAGGGATGATCTCATCTATCTTCTTACAGAAAAGCTATGTATACTGGGATCCCTAGCAATGGCCAGCATGAGCCTTAGAAGTTTCCCGTAGCTGATCCTACTGGGCTAGCTCTGGCTACAGACTCCAGAGCGTGTTTAGAATGAGGTCTGCAGAGGAAAGTAAAAATCACACATCAGATAAAGACATCTGATTCTAGGAGTGAAACACCTCGGAACCAGAGGGTCCCAGCCCAACTTTTTCCACATGGAGAGATTGCAGCAAGTAGGGTTCAGGGTGGGGGAGGCAAGGGGGTAGGGGTGTGGTCAGGAACCCAAGGGCTCGGAGCAGGGATTCCGATGCTAAACAGCTTGTCAAACCTCAGCATTATCTGAGTAATATGTTTTATGAACTTGAGCTAGCAGGTTATTACCACTAACCTTCTTTTATCACTTATGAAACAATGAAAGCAATTATTTTTTTCTAACTAAAAATTCAATTTTCTCTCTCTCCCTATCATTTCTTCTCCTTTCCTCCCCTCTCCTCCCCTCCCCTCCTGTGATCCAATCCAGGGACTTCCTCATGCTAGGCAATCACCAGGCTAGTATGCTAGGCAATCACCAGGCTAGTAAGCTTTATCTCTACGTTTGTGAAACCAAGGGTCAGGAAACACTCTGCACGGGCCTGACCGTGTGGTAACATGGCAACAGGGAACCTATGTATTTAAGCAGCGACACTGTCACCTTTCCTACACTCTGGGCTCTGAAAGCTGCAGAATTTTAGCAGGCTCTTCGGTAACCTTGAGCTGGCTGACTTCAGGCCAGGTTCTCCACCCTCTGCGTTTGAGAAATACTATTAGGTGGCGTTTCTTTTCTTGCCGGCAGCAGTCAAGGCACCAAAGTGATGCCGAGCCTTAGAGTTCTTCCTCCTGGTAGGAGCATCTTCCCTGAGCCCATCTTTGTAACCCTTGCATCCCTGGGGGATCAGATCCACCAGGACCATGTGCCACACCACTCACTTGGTTCGTATGGCTGTGTCAACAGGTTGGCTTTGGTGAGCAAGACAAGGTGACAGACAGTGGGCTGTGGGAGTTCCTTTTCCAGGCCACAGATGGGGTCTCCCACACCCGGGGAAGTAGGGAGGGCTCTTGGCTGAGGGCTCCAGGCTATACAGCTGCCGGCCAGCTTGGCTCAGGGACCAGCCTGTGTCACAGAGCTAAATCGGAGTAATGCTAATAAAGTTGAGCTGTGGTTTCCCACAGTGTGCCGTATCTGTCTTCACTGAAGCATGCTCTCGGTAATTTCATTGTGGGGTTTTCCATTAAAAAGTTTGATTAATTCCATAAATATTAAAATAAGACAGATAATTAGAATCCAGGTACTCATTGTTACAGAAAAGTGGTAGAGTCTGCTGCAAATTATTATTAATAATAATAAGCACCCACACAACGCGGCTAATAGCTGAGCAGAAAAAGTGATTCACGGCCATTGTTATTAATATCGTCCTACTCGGGACAGTCTGGGCGAGTAACTGTAGCTCTCTCTGTGCTCAGGATTCAAGATGGAAGCCCAGCCAGGTGAATTGATCTGCTAAGACTAGCTGGTCCTGCAGAAAGAAAAGCGGGGGTGGTGGTGAGCCTTTGTGTTTAGTTTGAGCTTTGACCTTCAGGAACTTAATCAGCTATCTCAGCTTCTGGTCTCTGGAGATGATTTCTTTCCTTCTCTCCTGACCAATTTCCTTGGATGTTCAGAAGATGCCTGCAAGCTCTCCCCCACTGCCTCCTGGATCACGAGAAAGATGGGGAAGAAACGAGGGACGCGGTCCCCCGGGTGTTCGCTCAAGAGCGGAGCTGAATAATAGGTGTCTCAAGCCTGTATATAAATCATGTAGACAAGTTTAAACTATGAATCATTAAGGCAGAAGAGAAAGCACACGGAATCAATAAACAGCAAAGCAAGGGGAAAATTCTGGTTGCACTTAAGCGGAAGCCCCGATGTTGTTGCGTTCGGTCATGGTTGTAATTGTCTCACTAATCACTTTATGGTGGATTCCCTAAGTGGGTGCTCTGGAGAATGAAAAACCTCCTGTTCTTATTTTTAATCAGAGGAACAAGTAAACTATATAGAACACCTTTTCTGCTTTCTTAAAAATGCACTTGCTATTTAAAAAAAATTCCCAAACTAAATAGCCTTTCAGTTGCAGGGTGAATGGCTGAGACTCCCTATGAGGGCATTAGAAACAAATTCCTCCATTGCTGTGTGCGGCCCTTGGATGGAGTATTGCTAACTTATTGTCTGGACATATTGCCAAGATCAGATCCCATGAAGATCATGAAGGATTCTGCCCTGGATTTTTAAAACTTATAATAATTTTCCCTTACCTAACAGTTTGCTTTTGGTTTTGACTAACCATAATGTGAAAATAATACATAGAAAATTCCAGAAAGAGATGATTGATTAGAATTATATCATTTTATCACTCTTATAAGTGTTCTGCTGTAGTTGTTGCTGTCTTACTGGGCCTAACTTAGAAATTAAACTTTATCATAGGCATATAATATGAAGGGAAACCTGCTGGGTGCTGGTGGTGCATGCCTTTAATCTCAGCACTTGGGAGGCCGAGGCAGACAGATTTCTGTGAGTTCAAGGCCAGCCTGGTGAATTCTGGGATGACCAAGTCTACATAACGAAATCTTGTCTTGAAAAAATATATATATTTACATATATATACACACCCATATACACACATGTATACACACCCATATACACACATGTATGTGCACGTAAATGTAAATGTTTATGTATATGTCTAAAAGGAGACTTTATGGGGTTTGGTCGTGCTCAGGGTTTCAGGCAGAAGTCTTAGTATCTATCTTGACAACAGGAAAGTTTCTGTGTTGAATTAAAATTGTATTTATTTGCACTATTAGGTCTTTGGTAGGTCTTGAAATTCTGTACCGTAATCTAGGTCCTGCATTAGAGGCATAGGGCTAAGCAGAGTCCAGATTTTGGGGGGGGGGTTGTCCTTTACTGCTTGATACAAAGGAGGAGGGAAGCAGGAAGGAAATTTTACAGGGGATCTGAACAGCCTCATGTGTAGGAATATTTCTTAATGCAGGAAGGTGTGTGTCTACTGAGAGGCCATTATCAATGGGCAACCGAGCTTTCGTGAGCCCTGACAAAAGGTGAGTGAGTTGAGATGCTCCAAAGCAGAGGATAGCATAGACATCTGTGGAAAAGAGATTAAATGTATTCATTCCAATTCCCATTTTTCCTATTTCCATTCCTCTGGACTGATAGGGATGAGAGGTTGAGAGTCAAAGGCATGTTTGGAGTCAACTAAAAGAGATGTTTTTAGTTATTGATACTGTCCATCACTGGGTAAGGGGACTGTATGAGACTGAGAATTTCTTGTCTTTGGGGGCATCCAAACAGGGGCTTAGTACAGTGCCGGGGCCAGAGTTAAGTATGAAAATAAATGTTATGAATTTTTCAAAGACCACTAGGGGGAGTGCTGACCCAGTTTCTGCCCCTGGGTCCTGGGGATAAAGGCTTTGAGCTGGGCGGGGTGTGTGTGTGTGTGTGTGTGTGTGTGTGTGTGTGTGTGTGTGTGTGTCAACACACACACACAATTGTGGTGATAGGGATAAATGTGATGGGATCCCAGGGGAAACCAAAGCATTGGCAGTAACTGAGGGATTGATGGTGAAGACATCTCCAGCCTGGCAGAGGGAGCCTGGTCTCTACATGGGTGACTTCCTATCCAGTCCGATATTTCACAACAGCATCCTGCATTCCTGTGTGAGCTGGATGCCTAGAGAGCACACCTAGAGCAAGCCTTAGAATAGTTTTTGGTGTATAGGTTTGGTCTGAAATACACGATTCTATCTGAGGCCTTGGTATGGTATGACATTTTCAAGCTTACAACAGAAAGGCACTTGGGTATCTAGCCAAAGAAGCCAAATGTTAGAACTGGGAGCCATTGTCAGCAGTCATTGGCCAGTCATTGGCCTCTGTCAGCCCCACAGCTATTCTTGCCTCTGTGCTCCTGGCCTGGGACTCTGAAAATTTCGTATCTCCTCTGCCAGTTGACTTAGTGAGCCAACAGGGAGCATCGGAAGCCAGGGGAAGGAGTGGAATGGGAGGAGGGACTTCCTGCTTGCTCACAGTTCCTGTCCCGTCACAGCTCCAACTGCCATATTTTGTACTGTTCTGGTGGCAGCATCGGTCTGTTCCTTCTTCCAGCTTCTCTCGAAGCTAGCCAGCAGCAACTGGCTGCTCCCCATCTTGGAACCCATGCCCTTAGTCCGAGAAGTCCTTTCTCCAAGCTTCTAGCTTGGAATGATGCCGGCCCTTCTGTTACTCCCTCATATAAGGGCAGTCACGGCTGCCTTGCTTGTTTACTTCAGTGTCACTTAGTGCCCCATCTCTCTCTTTCAACCTGCCATTGCTTTGTGACAAATTCCTTATGTTAAAATAACCATTTCCTGGGCTGGAGAGATGGCTCAGCAGTTAAGAGCACTGACTGTTCTTCCAGAGGACCTGAGTTCGATTCCCAGCATCCACATGACAGCTAACAACTGTCTGTATTCCCAAGATCTGACACCCTTACACAGTTATACATGCAGGCAAAATACCTATTCACATAACATTAAAAATAAATAAATAACCATTTCCCTGACTGGACTTGGGTTAGGGGGGCAAGCAGAGCTGGACACATCTTAATGGAGTGATTAATATCATATCCACTTTTAAAAAAATTATTTTTATTTTATGTGCATTGGTGTTTGGCCATGGGTATCAAGTCCTCTAGAACTGGAATTACAGAAAGTTCTGTGCTGCCATGTGGATGCTGGGAATTGAACCCAGGTCCTCTAGAAGATCAGTCAGTGCTCTTAACCACCGAGCCATCTCTCCAGCCCCGTCATGTCCACCTCTTTGCAGGCCAGTAAGAAGTATTTATGCTTGTAGGTTTGTCAAAGGGAGAAGAGTTCATGTGGACAGATAGGAAGGCACACACACATAGCCACCATGACCACGATCCCTCATCAGGACAGTGCATATGTTACATCTGATGAATACAAACTGCCCCGACATCATTACCCAAAGACAATGATTATGTTTTCAGTGAGTTCAAGGGCAGCCAGAGCTACAGAGTGAGATCCTGTCTTGCAAAAAGAATACTGGCAAGGTTATTTCCAAGTCTGGCCATTTATGAATGGAGCTACTATAAACATTTATGAACAGGATTTGGGGGCGGTAATAAATTTTCAATAAATTTTTGTTTGGAAAGTACCAAAGATGCCATTTATTGCCTGGAGCATTGGGAAGGGTGTTTTAGCTTGATAACTGCAGACTGTCTTCCAAAGTGTCTATAAAGAAAAGAGTGTCTGTTGTTCTCACTACCAGGATGCCGGCATTCTGTCTGAAGAAACCACTCACTGCTGTCCTGATGAGCAGTTCTCTGACCTGGGATGCAAATACTTTTCCTTATGCCTATTTGTCATTTGCTTGGTCTTTTCCACCGAGGAGTCTGTCAAGTCTTGGGTCCAGTGTTAGCTGGGCTGTGGATCTGTGGGTTTTGTGTTTTGGCACTTCTTATGTAGACCAGGCTAGCCTAACTCTCAGAGAGATCTATCCTTTTACCTCCCATGCACTGAGATTCAAAGTGTCCCCCATTGCACCTGGCCTGGGCTGTATTCTGATAGTTGAGTTTTGACAATCCTGTGATTATTTGTTTACAGCAGTCCTCTATCAGCTGAGTCTTCTGCAAACACTTCCCCTTTGTTGCTGGCTGTCCTTTCTCGGGAGCCATTCAGCTTTCCTGTCTATGCTTTTCCTTCTTTTCTACCTTGGCTATCGCTACTGCTCTGGCTCAGGATCTGCTTCCTGAGAATAACACTGAGAACAGGAAAAAAGAAAAAGTTAGTGCTGATCCCGGGCTGTGTGGGGAGGCAAAGGCCACTGGAAGCTGGGACTGCTTTAACATAGACCACAGCACGAAAGCTTTGGACCCCCAAGAGGCGGAAGGAAGGAGCCTCCAGAGCTAGAGGATATCTCAGTGGTGCAGAGGAAGATCTAAGAAGATATTTACCCTGAATTTTTGCCCTGGGATTAGACTTTTCCCTTCTGGATATAAGAGATTTATAAAGATAATAAGGTTTTATTTTTTTTTTTAAAGGCCAATTCTGGGATAATTTCTCCTGTCCATTTTCTGTGGTTCATAGTCTAGAAATTCTTCTAAACTTACTCTTGTAAATGAATGACATTAGGGAGGCCAGGGGATCGGTGGTCACCCTAGCCACTCTTGGCTAGGAGCTAAGTGCCAGAAAAGCAATCGGATTAAGTGTCCTTTGTTAGGGCAATGGAGGCTTCGGTTCACAAACAGACAGCAATAAACAGAATTACATTGTCTGGCTTAGTGTCCGAGGACATCTCATAGGAGTAGCCTACTAAAGAGAGTTATTAGCTCTAAGATTCATGGCATGCATTCCGTGCGTGCGCATGTGTGTGTGTTATCACACATGTGGAGGTCGGCAGGTCTTGCTCCCCATCTCATTGGAGCCGGGGCCTCTTTGTTGTTTTCATGCAGACCATGCCTGGTCAGTTTGCCTATGTTCTGCACAGGACCGTCGCACCTCCCATCTGCCTTTAGGAGCGATGAGATCACAGATGCTAACACTATGTATCTGGATTTTTACATGGGTTCTGGGAACTTGAACTCATTTCCTCCCACTTGTTCAGTGAGCACTTTACCCACTAATCCATCTCTTTAGCCCAGCTCTGGTTTCAGTGATGGAAAATCTTCCACCCAGGAAGTGGAAAGATCAATGTCTCCTGGGTAGAGCCAGGCACAGCTAAGATGCTGAACCCAATTGATTCCATAGACCCTCATACATGTGGGGTGTGTCTGTGCAAGACACATTCTTTTTTTTAAATTTTTTAAAAAAGATTTATTTATTATGTATACAGTATACAGAAGAGGGTACCAGTGTCACCATAGACGGTTGTGAGCCACCATGTGGTTGGTGGGAATCAAACTCAGAACCTGTGGAAGAACAGTCAGTGCTGTTAACCTCTGGGTCATCTCTCCAACCCCTGCAAGGCACATTCTAACCTCAGTCATTTAGGAGAATTGGTTATCATTTAGGCGTAAATGCCAAGAGCTCCATAGTGACTTTGCCTATATATGTGTCAGAGGAAGTTGACTGTAAGCTTTATTTGATTACAACAATAAATTCTCCATCTTTAAAATTTAAGTTTCTGATTCCCTTTACTCTTCTGTCATCTCCACTAAGAAGGCCCTATAGGAAAGCGAGACACTCCCCTGCCTGCAAAACTTCCTGTCCCATATAAGGCCCAGGACAAGGCTTCTTTTTGAGCTTCTTTCTGGGTTCTCACGAAGTGCCAGGTTCCTTGGTCACACTGTTCTTTCTGGCCTGGGGACAGATGGGCAACTGTAGATGACAAAGAATCTCTTACATTCTTTCCTGAAATTCTCCCCAGTTGCTTCTCCCCTGTGCACTGGCTCTCAGTGCTTGGCACCCACTCTGGGGACACTGAATGTCACTCCCCTGTCAGAAGAAGACTGCGTGTCTGAGCAAAGTATGCCAACTGAAGATGGGGCCCCGGTGGATATGTGTGAACTGATGACTCAGACATGAGGTACTCCTTTTTATATTAGAATATTCCATGAATTATGTCAGGGCCTATCATGGTCACTTTACAAAAGATACACAAATGGATGCGCAGTAGGCTCTAGGGTGAGGCTCTGGAAGGCTCAGTGGAACCTGGATGGGTGAGAGCATCTCAAATGCATCAAAGACCCATCCTTTTGAATCTCACCATGTGAGCCAGGCCATTTGCAGCCGACAGCCACATAATGGGACATCCAGCCTTTGAATTCCCACTTCTCTGAAGAATGTTGCCTGTGTGGAAGGGGATTGTGGTAGAGTAAGGACAAGGAGGAAGGATGTTTGAGCCTTTGATCTGCTTAGAAGGAAACTACCAGAAGCACAAAATACCATGGGTTCTGCTGCAGAGCCAGCCAGTGGAAGAGTGTCTGTGTCTGTGTGTGTGTGTGTGTGTGTGTGTGTGTGTGTGTGCACACGCGAACGCGTGCGCATGCATTAAGTTACATACTACTGTCCACTCTGTTACTGTTTCTTATGGCTAACCAGCCAAGCAGCTCCATTGCTTAATTATTGATTATTAGGTATCTGAAGGCTTCTTTAGTCAGAGAAGCCCCATATAATAAGTGAAGTACTACAGCCTGTTTGGTAACATCCCAGAACTTTGCAGAATCTCCGAAGGATCTGGGCCTGAATTCCAGACAGTCATTGCAGAGTTGGAGGTTACTGCTGGGGAGAGACACAGGGCTCTGGTAGTTTAGAGGGTGCAAAAAGCTCACCTGGGAACAGCTCCTGGCCACTTCCTCATCCTTCTAAGGAGCAGCTAGGGAGGCTATTCAGAAACCAATGTAGTTGTCACATTTTTTGGAACCAGGGGCTTCCCAGTGGCCCAAGTCCCAGATCCTGGTTCAAATAAAGTCTGGGCTGAGGATGAACATGAGGACATTTGGACTGTGTAGGTCATTGAGCCTGGGCAATTCCCCTTCCTCAGATGGCTCTCATGGACGTGGCTCTTAGACTTAGCTGTTGACCCAGGTGAGCATACATACATACACACACACACACACACAGACATTCATAACACACACACAGACACTCACAACATACACACACATGCACACCATTTCTAGAGCTTTATTATGGTAGCATTATGATGTTACATTGGTGTCTGGAGGCCATCAGGATGGGCATCCTTTCTAACAAGGTATTTGAAAGAAGAGGATATAGGTAGCCACTGTCTTGTTATTCCTATACAAGGAGTATACAACAGGCTACTACAAAACATTCTTTTGGGATTTGTGAACATATCAAGAAGGTATTTGAGTGTGTGTGTATGTTAATATATGTGGAAGCCAGAGTGATGTGAGAATGTCTTTCTGTATGCTGTGAAATAAAGGAGCTGTTTTGGCCTATGGCAAGCAACATAGAAGTAGGCAGGAAATCGGAGCATAGAGAGGGGAAGGAGAGCAGAGTCCAGGGAGATGTGATCCAGCTGTCCAAGAATCAACATGTAACAGTAACACAGGTGAGCCATGGGCCAAGTGGCAAGACAGATTAAAAGAGTTGGGTTGAATTAAGATGAAAGAGCTAGCTAGCAATATGCCAGAGACACAGGCCAAATAGCATGAAATTAATATAAGCGGCTATGTGTTTCTTTGGGACTTTGGGATTGCTGGTCCAGATAAGAGGCAGCAGGTACAGCAGGTCTGAATTGTGGGACGAGGCTGGGACAGAAGCCTCCTTCTACACCAGAGTGTTGGGTATTTCTCTTAAGGTTTTGTCCATCTACAGTTGTTTTTGTGAGACAAATTCTCTTACTGGCCCAGAGTTTAGCTTCCCAAGTGGCCTAGGTGGCCCCGCCACTGGGCTTCCTGGTTCCATCTCTCTGCCTCTGCAGTCCTGGGAGCCCTAGCTTGCTTTATGTAGCTTTGGGGGATTGAATCCAGGTCTTCATATTTGTATAGCAAGCACTGTACCGAGTGAGCTCCCACACCAACTCCCACGGCTTTATTATTATTGTTGTTACTTTATAATCACGTGGATCTAGAAGTTTCCAGTGGGGAGGATGTGAGAGAGTGCAGAGTAAAGTCAGACTTAGTTACTTTTACTGGATTTAAGAAAGTCACTCACGTTTATATTTACCAGAAACCTAGGACTATGGCTGAAGTAAGGCAAGATGTGATCCCACTGGAGTTGGGTATGTCTGTGTGCACATATGATGCCTACTGCCAGAGACGACATACCCAGAGACTGCCCTGAAGAAGGCTGTGTGGTGACTGTGGCAGACTGGAGCAGTTTTAAAAGCCAAGGGTGACCAGTTACAACGAGAAAGAAGCTGGAGGAGACAGTGGAGGATGCTACTCAGAGCCATTGTAACAGAATGCCAGGGACAGCATCGCAGAGGATGCGAAGCCGAAACCAGCATCGACAACACACAAGAGAGGGCAGAAAGATTTCTCACCCCTGGCAGACAAGGTGAGGACGGGAGTCATTTTCAAAACAATGGTCTCCCCAAAGACACAAGTATGGGGATTTTGTTCAAAGAGGTTCTCCATAATCATTTAGGGCAGGGTTCTCCACCTTCCTAATGCTGTGACTCTTTAAATACTCATGTTATGATGACTCCCAACCATAAAGTTATTTTCATTGCTATTTCACAGCCACAATTAATTTCACAGCTGCAATTAATTGTAATGTAATTATCTGTGTTTTCTGATGGTGTTGGGTGACCTCTGTGAAAGCATCCTTCGACCCCCAGGTTGAGATTGGTTTATCTAGGGGCTGACCCATTCCTGAGCCCGCCCAATGTATGGTTCAGGTTTCGTTTAAGGTCATCATTTGCAAGGGAAAGACGGTTGACACATTTTGAAGCGATCTTAGCTTGGGATCATGGTGCTCTTGTTTAGAAGGTTAAAGAGGTGAGTGAGCGCTCAGGTTACTTCAGAAAGATTTGGCTTGAATCTATTAACTTTGGAGTTTGCCCGGGAGGGTGAAGTCACTTAACAGTGAGCATCTTCAGAGATACTGGGAAGCAGTTGGGTGCACGAGGTAAATTTCCACTGTTAGAAGTCCCTCAGTCTGAGGCACTGGTTTCTGGTAACAGGAGGATGTACCATTGGTTCTCTTCCTTTCTGCTTTCCTTTTTCTTCATGGGAAGGTTAGGTGTGCTAGGAATAGTCAGAGCTGTGCTCCAAAGCCACACCCAGAGTTGCCGGATTTCTCACACACACACACAGCTCAGGGCTTCCAGGGGAATCTGAATTGAAGGTAGATGACAAACACAACATTTCTTTTAACATAAATATGTTCTGAATATTCTCTGGGACATACCTCTAGAAGTAGCTTATTCATTGTTGCTTTGAAATTCCTATGGCCTGCGTGTCCTTCCTTTTATTTCTGCAGCCTCTCCCGTGGCTATGTTCATCAGGCCCGGACCTCACAGAAGGGCGGGTGGAGGTGGTAGCCTGCTGGCTGTCCCAGTTAGCGAGGCTGTAGATGGGCTGGCACCCCTCCCTGCTGGCTTTCTGAACACTGCCAGCAGCCTGCGGTCTGAACATCCCTTCCACCAGCTGGATGAGAATCTGGCAGGATTTGAACATACGGGGAGGTGGGGGGGGGCTTCTGTGGTGCCTGCGGGGGTGGGGTGGGGTGGGTGGGGGAGGCCTTCCAGCAGGAGGGATTCCAGCCTGCTGCAATCCCTGCTGGGTAGCATTTGGCATCAGCCTCTGCACTTTGTTTCCTTCTATTTTAAAGTGTCTTCAATTTCCCTCCTGGGGAAAGGGAGGGGGGAGACCAGGGAGGTGGCAATGGCGTGTAGTGAATCAGGGGACTCTCGAGCATTTGGAAAACCTGAAGTCATTTGGCAGAGTTGTGTTGAACACACAACGTGCGAGTAGGGACAGGAAATTTAAGGTCAAAGGCAGGGAGCTTTAGGCCTGGTAAGGAAGATGAGCTGGTGGTGGTCAGGGTGGCCAGGGGCAGGGCTCTGAAAGGCTTCTGCTGAGGTGCAGGGGGGCATCACTTGAGTCCTAGAATAAACTCTGTGGCTCTGGTGTTGCTCTTGGACATAGGATACACTCTGAGAATGTAGCCTGTTAACTGAAAGAGTAATGGTCCCGCATCCTCAAAACAAAGCCCAGAAGGTGAACAGGTAAGGGACACCCAAAATGTACCTCAGAGGACCCATGGCAAGAATGTCTGCAGTTGGGTAGGAGTTTCCAGCAAGAAGCTGGCTACTAGGGTCTTTTTCTAGAAACCCTATGGGCCTGAGCAGGGCATGCACTGTCTCTGGTACTACTGGTAGCTTTTCTGGCCAGATGCGGAGGGCTTTTTTTTAGGGCTAAGAGCTGGCATTGCTGTTCATTTCATGAGCAAGAGTGGGCATTAGCAAGGAAGGTACCTGGGAGGATCCTTCAGTGGCTGGTGAGAATCGAGTGGTGTTTCATTAGATTAGATGGATCAGACATGAGATCTAAGGCATTAGAGGTAGAGGTTTGGGGATGGGTAGTATGGATGGAGAGGGGTCAGGGTCCTGGGCCACGAGGACAGGATTTTTGGGGAGGAGATCTTTGGAGTGCTCTTGGACTTGAGAGGGTATTGATTAATTTATTCATTCAATCATTCACTACTCATTCACTATTGCAACCCACTCATTGGTCACCTGCCAAGTGCTAAGGAGATTGGAGGTACTGACTCGGGACTCCAAAGGGTAACTCTGGTGTAGTGGGACCAGGAGACCCTAGGAGGGAACACCTGTGGCTTTGAAGCCATGCATTGCTACATTAAGATTTCTAGTCCAGCTTCTCACAGTGCCCTTGACTTCAATTGTCTTCTCTGTAGAACAGGAAATGCATATAATCTAACTTTCAGAGTTAACACTGTTCACTGGAGAGGCAGTGTCTGAGTTCTCCCATGTGGTTCATAGCACACAGTGTGGCTTTGGTGAATCCTAGGAGAGCATAGTAGGGCCAACAGAATGACTTGGGCTGAATTTTGGAAGCTGGTTGGGTTTCTTAAAGATTTTATTGTTGCAATCCAAGAGCAGGTAGAGAGGGTTTTAGGTATTCTGTCTCCAGCTTTTTGGTCTTCATATCAAAGACAGGAGACAGTTTAGATTCTGGAGTCATGCCTGCATGGCTTCTAATCAGCTTTGATATCTGTGAGCAGTGTATATACATCATTCTTCATGCTTCCGATTCTGCAACACTAAGATGGAGAGAATGAGGAGGAGGAGGAGGTGGTGGAGGAGGAGGTGGTGGTGGAGGAGGAGGTGGTGGTGGAGAAGGCGGAGGAGGAGGGCCATGAATATAAGGTGTTGGAAGTTCTGGCCAGTATACAGTGAAGTTCTTGGGACAGTTCATGTCTGCATTACTTAGAGAAACCAGGCACAGTTCATCCTGTATCAACGCCACAGCTCCCAGCCGGTGAGAGATGATCTTGGACTGTTTCCAGTATAGGTCACAAGCCTACATTGCTCTCTCTTCTTGATCTCACAGGATGCTGCTGACTCCTATACTGGCTGACAGGAAGAAGTATGTGGTCACTGGAAGGAAGAGACCATGTTCTTACCATGTCACCAGAGGCCACATAGGGAGGGAGGCCAAGGCCAGGTCTGGAGAATGGCCACAGCTGGGGCAGTAGCAGATGGAGGAGAAAATGGGAGGGGCTGAGGTTCTGGATGCCACAGACAAGGTCTCTAGTGGGAGGTATTGATGGAGGGAGCTAGCAAAGATTGTCATTATGTTTGCTATTGTGTATTTTTAGAGAAATACGACATTTTAGTTTACCTAGTTTAGTAAGACAAAGGGGAACCTCAGCCTATCCAGTTTCTATAAATTCAGCATCATTTGTTTCTGCTCTGTAGTGAGACCAGCCAAAGGAGCATTATGGGATTAGGGGAAGTCACAATGGGAGCTGGTAGGTGGGGTGGAAAGGATTCAGTCATTTTGAGAATGAACCCAAAGCCATTGGCATCATGGGAGCCGATCACCTACTATGTCTCTACTTCAAACTATTAATTAGCTCTTCAGTAATTTAGATAATTTCTACACTACAAAAGGCTGCAGCGTTTAAATTTAAAGTTTATGTCTGAGACAAGGGCTGGGTACCCAGGGACATTTGGATATTTTGTGGTATAAAGAAGCTATTTTTAATTTTTTTTTGTAAGGTGTCTGGAACATGGACATAGGTAGCACATCCTTAACCACAGAGTTCATTTCTGGGCCACCTTGCTAAAGGATCCAGTGATCCGAGAAGCTGTGTTTGCTGGTGATCTGGTCATGGGTGGGATCAGACTGGCTAATGTGGGGCCAGAAGTATTGCTGGGGTACCTGAGATGGTGGGAACAGCATGCACAAACCTTCAAGGTGTGAGGATGGGAGCAGTTCTTCACAAGTGGGGGACATTCCACAAGGTTGGGTTATAGGAGGCGGTTAGCACATGGGACCCGGGGATGCCAGACAGGGATTGAGTAGACGGCTGGAACGTGGGACTTCATGCTTAGACTACGGGTGCTTAGAGGCCATGTGCTTAGATACAGTTTCAACTCTTGCACTTTCTACAGTAGCTGTGGATCTTGGGTGAGTTCCTAATCTGCATGGTGGCAGAAAAAGCCTCACTGAAACACTTGGGGTACAGTTTTGTTTTTCTGAACTGAAACCCAGACAGGACCATCTTCGACCAGCACTGTTGAGAAGAACATCCGGAATCTGCCACCAGCTACCTTCTCCTCATTCTGGCTGGGGTCCAATAAATGTGTGTCTGCCAAATACACTTGGGGGTTCTGATCCCGCCTCCCTGGCCAAGAGTAGCAGGGAGAGGGTTTACCCCCCCCCACCCCCACACACAGAAGTTTGAGTCTACACAGCATGGGTCAACCTGAGACCCTGACTAGCGGCACCTAGAAGCCATATAAGAAGCATGTAACCTTTCTGGGTGCCCTTTGAAGACTTGCCATGAATGAACTGACTTAATCTTAGGACTGGAATCCGCCCCCCCCACCCCCCCAGCAAAAGAGAAGGAGCTGGAGGATGTTAAGTTGCATAGCCAGTGTCAAGGCCCCGGTGGAGTCTGGCTCAGAAACACTTCTGCCTATACTCTAGTCTGTATAGCTTTGCCCTTCTGATTCCTGACCACTGCTCCTCACTGCTTCCCACAAGTCACCCTCACCCCCTTGTGGAAGCGAGTCTGAGTCCCCCACATTGACTGAAGTTCCTTTGTTGTCTAATGTTCTTCATGGATTTGGGACTCCAGAGGGTCCATGTTGTCACCCCCCCCCCCTTTCTATAGTGCCTCCTACCTGTAGTGGGCACTGTCCACCCCCTGTTCCATTCTAGCAGCTAGGCCTTTGCATGGGTATTATGTGAGTTGTAATTTGCAGGCAAGACCCATTTGAGACCGTGGATGGCACGCCTCAAAGGCAACCAGACTCCGGCCCTCTGGGGGCTCCTGTCTGGCTTTCTGACCCTTGCTACTGAAGTTCAAGGAATGGTATGATGGAACCAGGGGATCCAGGGAACATCTCCGATATGCAGCCCGTGCCAAGAGGCCCTCGTGGTTAGCAAAGGCCTCTGTGAGAAACAGGACCAGGGAACTGGAAGCTTCAGTCTGGTTGCTTTCCTGATTGACTGCTAGCTTGTCCAATGACAGCAGAAGGGGTGTTACCTCTGCCTGTGTCGCAAGCCCTTGCTAGGGAGAGAGTGATGGAGAGGAGGGGCTCAAGGCAGAAGTCTTGACCTACTTTAAACAAGGAGCGAACTGAGCAGCAGAGACCGTGGGGGAGGGGGTATGGCTGTCCCACTTTGTAGGGGAGAAGAGTGTGTGTGTGTGTGTGTGTGTGTGTGTGTGTGTGTGTGTGTGTGTGAGAGAGAGAGAGAGAGAGAGAGAGAGAGAGAGAGAGAGAGAGAGAGAGAGAGAGAGAAAGAGAGAGGAGAGGAGAGAGAGACTCTTTTGGTCTGTCTATCTTGCATTCTAGAATTCAGATCTCAGCTCAGGCCCCATAACGGGTAACACTTTGGGCTGGAGCCGGATCCTACTGAGGGCTGTATGGAGATAGTGGTCATCAGGGTCACCAGAGGCCCTGCTTCAAATGCTCTGTTCTTAGCTAGATAATCAATTTCTCAGTGTGCTTCCGGACACTAGTGAGGCTTAGGGGTGGCAATGCCGTGTTGGAGGGACTCAGGAAGGAAGCTGTGAACGCAGGGCAGCTCTGCCAGGCCCCTCTCTGACCAGTTTCTCTACAGGTGCTTGTGACAGCCCCCAGCCCCTTTAGAAGCTGTGCCTTGCTTTCCCTACTCCTTGGGTAGACAGACACAAGAGGTCTGTGAGGTCACTCTTACATAGTAGGTACCCTCATGTGAGCTTTGCATTCATCTTATCAGTCTGAGAAGAACATTTGAAACACAGTGTGAGTCTTACAGGTGAAAAAAAAATGTCATAATCTCTTTGCTATACCATTCTCCCCTGATCTTGGCACTGGGCCTCCATCTGGGATGCTCATATAGTGGCCTGTAGTGTTGCAAGGATTCCAGACATTCCAGAACTCTGAGAGGGCCAGGTAGAGTAAGGGACTCATCCTGGACCCACGAGACCTTCTGACCTTCTTGGCCTTGGAGACCGCCAGAAGGGAACAGAACTGTGCCCCATCAGGGACAGACTCAAGGATGTTGGGTTATTGTACCTTGCTTTCCTCTGCCTGCCGGTTTCCTTTTGAATGGGGCAAGCTGGCCGTGGGTAGCACTCTGAAGCAGAATGTTACTCCATACGATTCTTAAGTGATTCAAAAATCACCGACTGTTCACACCATCTTGGAAGGATGAAGATTCAGTGCTAGGGTGGAAGGGGCCAGGGAAAAAACTGTCTTTCTTCTCTAGGGAATGATCTTAACAGTTCAGGAAGCTCAGCTGTGGGGCAGCTAGGCACTGTCCGGGGGATGCTGGAAGGTGTAGGCTAGAACCAGAGAGAGAGAGAGAGAGAGAGAGAGAGAGAGAGAGAGAGAGAGAGAGAGAGAGAGAGAGAGAGAGAGAGCGCTAATGGGAAGTGCAGAGTGGCCAAACTTCAAAGATGGAAAAAGCTAACTGGAAAACAAGTGTCTGCCTTCAACCTGGCAGAGCCTAGACTAAATGGGTCTTTCTGCTCCGGAGTGCTCCCAGCCTCACCACCTCTCCAGGGACCTTCTAAAGTTTGATTAACTAGACTGTTAATTGGCGGAGGCTGAGGCTGCAGACAGAGCCTGTGCATGGCAAGGCTAGTCGTGTTTTCTTTGATTTATAAGAGCCAGGCAAGGCCACGTCCACAGTTTAATGAGGGGGAAGTAATTGGGGACCTGTTGCCTTCAAAGAGCCCCAAGCTGGAGGCTGCCTCCCTTGCCCTCAGTGTGGGGTAGCACACTGGCTTTAGATACAACAGTGGGTGAGGGGGTCTGGGAACTCCAACCAAGTGCAGATTTATGACATGGACCTCAGAATCTGGAACGCTGCCAGTTTGTACTTAAGAGACAATTTGGGTCTTATGGCTGGTTCCCAAGCAGCCACCAAAGAGGACCACAGCTGTCAGAGCAGGGAGGGGCTGCATGGGAAGGAGCCCCTCGTACCTTGGCAGAGGCCAGATGAGGAAAGCAATGGAGAAGGCAACAAGCCATTGCTTCAGCATCAGGTAAAAAAAAACGGGGGCCCAAGACCAGGACTGATACTCTTTCCAATCCAGTAGTAAAAACTGGCCCCTCAGTGCTCTTGTGTGTGTGTGTGTGTGTGTGTGTGTGTGTGTGTGTGTGTGTGTGTGATATGACTGTGTTCTTCGCCCTAGTCTGTCTCTCTGGCATTCCAGCTCCCAGAGGCACCCACGGGAACTCCTTATTGATGAATTTTGAAGACATACTTGGATATACTGTTTCTCCCCTTCCCCCAGCTCTCTTGGACTGTTGGTACTCTCTGGGAAGGGCAAGATGTTCTGTTAATCTGGACATGTGGTTAGTGGTCCATTTTTATCTTCTCATGAAGCTGTGTTTTCCCACCTTATCATCTTACATGGTGTTTTGACTTCCACATGCCATCTTTAGACTCCTTACTCATCTCAGAGAGAAAGTGGGAAAATGGGGCCTACATATTTGGGTCCCCAAGGAGCTTCCAGAAATGTCAATAGGTTCTACCTAACCAGGGACAGTTTCTGAAGGTAGATACATGCTGTCACTTACAATCAGCATCTCCTAGCTTCTCTGTATGACAGCCCAGGAATAAAAGGTTGAAAGCCAACTTCTTTCTTTCTTTTTTTTTTCCTTCTCACCCTGGCAGTGAGGCCAAGCTGGGGAGGGAGGGAGTGGTGGAGTCAGGAAGAAGTTTGCTTTTTTCAGGTTGCCTGTCATTCTAGCACTTTCCGTGAGAGGCTAGCTTGGGCAGAAATAAAAATGCCACTCTGAATTTAAATGATCTGTCCTTCTGGGAAGGCCTTCCCAGCGACAGGGCTGTTAACGTGGAAAGTAGCCGGTAAACAATGTATTTCAGAAACCACTGTTCTGAGTGGGCTGCGGAGCTCAGATAGCCCGCGGACAAGTCCTGGTAGGAAGGGCCTTCTTTTGATCTGCCAGGCGAGAGGAACAGAGCTTGACAGAGTTTCTGCTTGGGAAGAGGGGATCTCTTCCCGGAGTGAGCATTGCAGGGGCCAGGCCTCAGTGAGGCAGTGCAAGAAGCAGAAGGAATCGCTTTATGTGTGGAAGTCTGTGGGCAGAGCAGAATGGGACCGGAGAGGTGTCATTTGAACAGTCCCATCCGGAGACGGGTGGAGGGAGATCTTAGGCTTCCCGTTGTTTTTTATGTTTTGTTTATTTCTGCTTCTGGACATTGCTGCAGTGTTAGCATAGACTGCCGGCACCTAAGGCGCCCATCGCTAGGGGGCGCAAGAGCCCTTTATGAAAGGCCTGGAGCCTGCCATGACCCAGACACAGCTGAGGCTCACTCCTCTAGGGTGCCACCGGATGTTGGGACAGGCTCTCAGAGCCCCTAAAATCCGGAGGGGAAAGGCAAGAGGGAATGGAGGACCGATGTGTGGAAAGATGGTCTCTCCTCTACCTTAAGCGAGGTGGATTGCCCCTACCACCCTCTCCCTCCAGGTCCTCTTGAGAATCTCAGGCTTGACCTTGGAGATAATGTCACAGGTAAAGCGAGACTTTGAAACCTGCTTGCTTATAACCTTTTGCCAATAAGTGGGGGATCAAAGACCCTACATCCCTATGATATCCCCAGCAGTTAAAATCAGATGGTGTATCAGTGGACCAGCCCAGCATGGTTTTCCTCCTGAGAGGAAGAAAAGCAGACCCAATCTTTTTGGTCATGTCTCAGGCAGCTCTTCTTGGAGGCATTTCAGGAAAAAAGGAATAAGAAAAGAAAGGAGGAGGATGTAGAGGCCTGAGAACAAATTTGAAGGGGTATTTTCTGGTAAAATTGACTTCCAGCCATTTATCTCAGAGGACAGTTTGGGATGGGGTGGGTCGCCACTTACACAGTTGCTAACCACTGTTTGACAAGAACCTGAGGTGGAAGAGACTAGTTGGTGTGGCCCTCAGACTTCCTCTAAGCAACTCTATTTCCGGCCTTCACTCAGGTCTAAGAACTGGTCATTTTTACCTCCTTACCTGTCCTCACCCAATAGAGTAAACTTGCAAAGCATTTTAACGAATTCCTTTACACCCAGCGGACCACTTGTAAGTCCTGTCAGTTCTAGGCAGTGACTCTGTCAGATGGAAATAGCCATTGCGGGTGGAATTCAGGAAATCTCTGCACATCTGCAAAAGAAGGTGATCTCCCTTCCTAACACAGGTGGAATGCCCACAGCCGCTCACAATTCACCCTAAGCAGGGAGATGACAACCAAGTCCTTTTCTTGTCCTAGGAGTCACAATTTATATTTCTAATTTTAATTTTCCTCTGCTTAGATCCCAGAAGGATTTATTAAATTTGCTTTGTGGAGCCCATTAACCCTAAACTGAATAGTGTTACTTTAATCTCAGCATTGTTGTGTAGTAAATTCTCTATACAACAGGGCTCTAGGAATCCTGTATTCCTCCATGACAGAATTTTAAGTTGGTTCATAAATAAGAAAAGTTTACTCAATCTACCTAAACATTATTAGTAATTTACTGTTATCCGGGGACTATTGCTTGTAGAAATGGTGAATAGTAAATGAGAAAGTTGGTGATAGAGGATATTCATCCTGGCTCGAATCAGTAGGTAGCAGTAGGTAGAAGGATTCCCGGCACGGCACATGGTGAACCCAACATGGCGCTGGGTGAAATAAGAATCCTGGCATGTAGTGGCCATGTGGTGAAGTCAACATGGCTCTGGCAGAATGCACAGTTTACGAAGGGCACGTCCCTAGCTGTGGCTAAGTAAATCCCTGCCCACCCTTTCTCTTAAAGGGAGACACCATGCTGCAGTCTGTCTCTCTCTCTTCTGCTTCTCTGCTCCTGTACTCGCCTGGCAACTCTCCTGAATAAACTCATGTGGCCCTGGTAGTGTGTGTGTCTCTTCTCACAAGCAAAACCAACAAACAGTAGGTAGAAAATTTCAGCAGCGTCTCAATACCTCTTTGATAACCCTGCTAATCAGTGTGCTTAAGGTGAGGAGGAATGATTTGAACAACTTGGAGTTCATCCTGTGGCCTTGTAGGATGCCAAAGAGGGGGACTTAGGGAGAATCTCCAGTCCTTCCTCTAGAAATGGTGAGCATCCATTATCATCTCATGGAAGACTTCTTTCTCTATATGAGGAGCCACAAGAAATATTGACAGATAGAAAGAAGCAAAAAGCGCATGTCTTATGACCTATGCAGATGAGGTGGTAATATTTCCAGAACCTTCTTAGGACTGTTATCAGGAGACTATGCAAGGTAGGCAAGGCTGCTACCTGACAGAGAATCTACTCATCTTGGCTTGACCCTTCTCCCTCACTATTTGGATAATAAATAAATAATACTGAAATTTCTCTAAGTTCCGTCCCCTTCATCCTCTAGAATGTACTGCACGATGTGGGCTGGAGCGCTAGGCTGAGCTCATTTTTCTTCAGGACAGTGTGATGGAGTTTGGGTATCTGTGGAAGGGGTAAGGGTTTGCTACGCTACCCTTCAAGGCTTTCCAGAGGAGGTCTTGCCTTGTTCTGCCAAGCCTCAATGTCATTCCACCTCACCTGTCTGGGGTGGTGGCAGTTTGTGGGTGGGCTGTGTCCTTTATGTACAGCAAGCTCTGGACAAGACGCAGGTGGCTTTTGTCACAGACAGAGCATGTCATGGATCAGTACCTTCATGTTCTTCCTTCTGGACTCCTTTATTCCAAAAAGCACCTCACTCAGAGAGCCACGTGGCTGTTTACCACAGGAGAGGAGTACCTTCCTTTTAGATCAGCTGAGACAAAGGAAAAGGTGGAGAGATAGATAGATAGATAGATAGATAGATAGAGAGAGAGAGAGGGGGGGGGAGTGGGCATGGCTAGGGCTTCCAAGGCAGGTTCCTCTCATCATCATTTTCTTGTAAGTGTTTGAGGGTTTGAGTGTAAATACAAACGCACCTGTCTCTGTGGGTGTGGCAGGTTTGGTACCCAGGTCATTATCTAACACTCACCTGCACCACTGTCCTCTGTGTTTGTCTGATCAGACAAGGGAAGCTGTAGACAGGAAGGGGTGGAATACAGTGTCCTCTGCTGTATTCCACCCCCACCCTCTGCTCCCATGCTTCGAGCATATTAAATAGACCCTTTAGCCAAGTGGAGTGACCTGATTCCTGTAGCTTGCACTGGTATCGAGTTAAGGTTGTCACTGTAAATTGAGCAAGGGGCAGTCTGAATTTTCATACTAAAATCAAAGCCTTGGCACGTCAAGCTGAAATTGCTGAACAAAGGGAACCCTAATCAGTTGGTCTATATGTAGATTTAGACATCTCCAGGAGGCTGAGAACCTATCAGGCCCAAACTGATTATTCTAATCAAGTGTTTTAATTAAGCACACTCAATGCCAGCATCACAGGAATGAGACCTGCTTTCCAGTAGTAATGGGTGACCCCCCTCACACTTCTTTATAGTGAGTGTTTGTGTTAACATTTTTCTACTGTAGGCCAGGGCAGAATCGGTGTGCTCTCCCTAGCTGGCATTTTGATACTAAGTTCAAAAACAAAGCAAAAAGCCAAAACCAGTCACGAGAGTTCTCATTGGTAGGGTCACAGCTGAATTAGCACCCCAGATCTGCCTCCTTCTGTATCCATATCAAACACAAAAGCAGTTCTGCCTAGTCCAGGATGTTTTTAAAAAAATATATATAAACACACACACATTGGGTTGGCTTTTATTGGAATGCCTAGATGCAATCTATAGTCATCAAGTTATGGAAAATTCAGGTCACATATAAAGTTAAGAAGGCAAATGAAAAGAACAATACAAATCAGACAAAAATTTACATCTCAAAATATCATGAAAGCATTTTGACTGGCTTTGCCTAAAATACTTTGAATATCAATTTCTTTTGTTTTTGTAAGCTAATTCTTGTCATTATACAGTCCCCAACCTCCCTCCCCCCAAACTCTTAGAAAAAGATCTCTTGTTTACATATTCCCCAAGGTCACTATTTCTTGTAAAAGCACGTCCAGACCACAAGCCTTTTTAGAAAGAAATAGGCTCATTATACGTACTAACAAGACACTAATTGGGTTGATTTGACTTCTTCTAAAATAAGCACCAGGAGGCTCTCCAAATCTGTCATTTATTGGAGCCCCTGTAAAGACCAGTCCACGTCAAGAAGATGTTAAGAGTGTAATTTCACTTCCGTCATGTGGTATATGCTTTTCATGGTCAATATATCACAGACATTTCAGAGAATTTAGACTTGGAGCCTATTTCACCCAAAAGTACTTACAGCATGCTAAATGCAGTCCTGCCGAAGTCCCATTCAACAGAACGGCAAACACCTAAGTTAACAGTTAAAAAATGAAATGTCAAACAGAGCCATGTTTACGTGGATTGGAATCTCATAGTTTTCTAAATTTGGGCTTCCTAGTACTTGCCAAAGGATTTCCAGGTTAAAAAATATTAATGCTAATCTGTGCTTTCATTCTAATAAAATATCAGCATTCATTAGAAGATTACTTACTTCGGTATGCTCTACCACATACACAGCAACAGTGGGACACTGGGACTGTAAATTCAGTAGCTATTTCAAGACTTTCCCAGCCAATCTGCTTAATAAACACGCCTACTGTGCAATTTAGAGTATGTGATACATACAAAGCAGTTAGAAAATTATTTTCAATACATCACTTGAACCTTTATATTTACGACATGTTCACTTGCTATATTTATCACCATTATACATAGAGGAAAACAGTGTGTACTATAGCTCAATGAACTGAGAAATATTTTCTAAAAATATTTTTGTGGCTGAATTTAGTGCTCACGAAGATTCGTCAGAGCAGCTGGGTTGTGCAGAAGTGCAGATGGTGTCTATGGTGGAACCCCAAGTTTGCAGTCAGGGGGGGCACTGACGGTAGTTTCCTTTCCTGCTCCATCTACCACCCCAGGCTATCCCTGGCCAGCACAGGCTGCTACTCTAATAAGCCCCTATGATGGTTGGGCCATGTGGGCTTACAGGAGCGTGCCTTCCTATTTTGGTCCTAGTTGCTGACCTAACGGGTCCAACGCCAAGACTCAGAGAATGACCTTGGCAGACTGGTTGACTTGACACCTTGATAGGTTAGTTCCCCGGGTTCACTATTGCTCGGTTTCTGCTATTTCTCCTAGACATTAAGATACAAGTTCATGGTTACCATGACATCAAATCCTTCCCTCCCCACGAATGCTTCCGAGCATCAGATTGTGGTCTCTTTCTCTATGAAGTGGAGCATCGAGGGACAATAACATAGTATTAAAAGCTCTGGTCCATTAAGCCAGCTTGACTCTTAGGGTCTAGAGAGGGTCTGAGAACCCATTCTTCCCCTTGCCTTGTTTTCTGTTTCTTCCCCCTTCCCCAGTATCTTCTTCCATCACATTCCACCAGCCTTGGATATCTACTGTGCCTCTTCACTGATCAAGGCTGAGGAGGAAGAGAAAGGAGTTCTCTGATTAGCCACCCATTTAGGATTGCACAGTCCTATCCATCTACATGATAGAAAGTTGCACATTTTTTTCCAACCTAATACAAAAATATTAACACTTCTGGACATTATAGGCATAAGTTGTTATATCTCTACAATATAGTAAGTTATACTGTACAGTTATAACAGATAACAAAAGGTGCAATCCTTTTAAAAAAATCACACAGTTCACATGTTTTTATCATTTTATTTTTAAGTATAAACTTTTTAAACACTTTACATAAATTAACTCCTCTGAGACTAATATTTGATGTACAGTAAATTGTAATTCATATAAAAATCCATAAACAACTTGTCTCACATAATTTACAAAAAAATCAGGGTTTCCTTTGCTTATCAGTGACAAGGATTCTATTCGTCAGTTTTTCCCTCCCAGGGCAAGCCATGTTAGTAAAATCCATTATTATTAAATCCCCACCGAAGCAGACACCCCTTGTGCCAATGTCCTTTTACAAAGCAGCATGGGAATGCAGTTGGGTTCTATAAACAGTAACTTTGCCCCACATTTTAAAATGAACAGATCTAAGTATATCATCACATCCTAAGTAGAGATTACTTCCTGTAAGCAAAGGTCGACAATTCAGTAATATCTGGAAACATGGTACGCATTTTTTTTTTTCTTTTCCAAACCTTTGTTAAATACAGTGCCTCGAAGGTACAGAGGGCCACAGCAAAACGTTGCCTCGTTAATGCTTTTTTTTTTCCTTCTCATACTTCCAGTCCAAATGAGTGCAGCGATATGCGTATGTAAACATATTCTTTAAAGCCGATCACCTTTAAGGTCATTCAGAAAAAAACTGTCTTTGTTTCTGGTTTGTGTTGCATGTGAGTCTGCCGTGTGTGTCTTCAGAGCAGTGTCGTTCTGGAAGGCTCTTTGGAGAGTCCAATTCGGATTGTGCTACAGGAGACTCTGCGCAGGGGTGGCCCGGGGGTTACCTCTTGCCGATCTCACTTTGTCGCAGGAACTGGATGTTGTTGGCGCTGTCGGCCAGCTCGGGGTACTGCTCCACCGACAGTACATAGTACCCATCATAGCCCTGCACCTTGCCCGCGCTCAGCAGCTGCCGCTTCTCGCCCTCCGTCCAGAGGCGCGCACCCTCCTCGCCATCGCGCACACGCTGCTGCTCGCGGGCCCAGGCCCGGGCGAGAGCGCGCTGGCGAGCCTGCTCCAGGATGCGCGCCTTCTCCTCGTCCAGCGTCATGCCGTAGCGCACGTGCAGCGCCAGCGCACCGTACTGCATCTCCACGTCGGCGAACCTGCGAGTCCTGCCATTCACCACCGTGGTGGACTGCGACACGGTCACGTTGATGCCATTCTCCAGCGCCTTGCGGCCACTCGTCAGCCGCAGCGTGCCCAGGTCGCTCTCGGGCGTGGTGGTCTTGATGAAGTAGTGCGTGTCCTTGCCCTCGATGGTGAAGTGCAGGTTCTCCAGGTAGTAGGCGTTGTTGAGCACCGCCGCCACCTTGATGCAGTCCTCGTTGGCGATGTTGAGCACGTTGGTCTGCACGCGGCCCTGGCTCACCGCTAGCATGACACCCTTGCCGATGAGTGACTTGACCGTGGCGAACCACAGCCATGATTGCTCGCTGCCCGCCTTGCGTTTGCTCACCTGCACCTCGGCCATCTTCCCCAGGGACAGGAAAGCCTTGGCTTGCCTTGCCACTTGCTGTTGAACTCCAAAAATGGGCTGGAGAACAAGAGGAGGGGAGAGGGTTAAAAGAGCATGGAATCCATTCCATGCTCGTTGACTAAAAATAGAGCCTCCCCCTACACTGTTAACACTGCATTGAGAGGGTTGAAGGGATAAGATCGGGAGATCAAGGCCACCTTTGGCTACATAGTAAATTCCGGGTTATCCTGAGCTATATATATATATATATATATATATATATATATATATGCCATACATTAAATATATGTCATACATTAAAGGACTAAATCCCAAACAAGCACACACACAAAACCAAACAGAACCAAACTCAACCAACAAGCAAGCAAAACAGGTCTGAGTGGAGGTGTAGAAGCCTTTATTGTAAACTCTGCTTCTCCAGGGATTAGAAGGCCTACACAGCCAGGATGAAATGGCATTTCCTTCCCTCATGATGATTCTACTAGTTTGTAAAATGTTCAAAAAGTGAGTTATTGGTTGGTGAATGGCTCATCTGGTAAAGGTGCCTATTGCCAAACCTGATCAAATTGTTCTCTGATCTCTACACAGCTGCTGTTAAGCATCTTGGGATGCTCCAGAGAAAGCAGTCGACAGAGGAAAAGGCCAGGGTCCCCAGGCCCTCATATATTTTAAAATATCTGTGCCATAAGTCCTTTGTGTCTCCTGTACTGCTGAACACAGTTTGTAGTAGAGAGCCAGTCATGTAATTGCAAAGCTGAAATGCACAAGGATGAGTAGACTATGGGCATGAGTTCTTAAATTTTGGAAAACAAGTATTTCATGCAGATGAAGACACAGTGGACCATCTCCTCTGGCAAATTGCTTGACATTGGGATATCCTAACTTGCCATTTCTTATACGAGGAGATAGTTGTCTGACCAAACAGAAACCTATGTTTCATTTGCAGCATTTGAAATAAAGCCCTTGTATTAGTGTCTTTACCCGTGATTCCTAAGCTGTCCTTGTGATGTACTTTTCTTGACAAAGCACTTGAGCCATAGTAAAAGGCTGCCTAGGAAACAAGTCCATTTGTAGCGGCAGACTAAAGTGCTTTTAGACATGTTAAGTCATACAGTTAGGACATGCATGTTCAAATGCATTAGGAGACATCAGTGTGTCTTTACGGCACTTTGTCAGGGCAGATATGTTTGCAATTAGAAATGTTAAATGGGGACTGGAGAGAAGGCTCAGGGGGTTTAGAACATATTGCTCTTGCTGAGGACCTGAGTTTGGTTCCCATCACTGACCACTGTCAGCTCACAATTGCCTGTGGCTCCAATTCCAGGTATCCTAGGCCCTCATCTGGATTTGAAGTCCAAGGGCACCTGCAAATCTTTGTGTACACAATTTTAAAAAATTCTGAAAAAAGAAAAAAAAGGAAGCAATGCTAAAATGATTTCCATCCCCTAGATGATTGATTGATTTTGCTTATTAAATGAGATGGCACCTGAAACATAGTTGTTTTATGTTAAGAATGAAAATGTATCCAAAAAATGTATCCCTGAGCACTATATATGCCTTGTGTGTGTGTGTGTTTTTATCATGATTGCCTTTCTCGATTCACACAAGTGGTTGGGAATTGCTCAGGGTTTTCTAGGAAGTGCGCACTTTCCCGTCATTATGTGGTAACCCAATTTCGTGATCTCTAATTATTCTCGCTTTGAGCTAGAAGTCCTGGTGTTTTGTTGTGCATTCTTTTCTGAGCTCTGAATTATGAGAATTTAAAGAGCCCATTCCTGACACAGCAGCTTCTACTTGACAATATCCCGTTCTGTTCCTTGGTCTATTTCTCACCTCAGGGCCAGGCCTCCTGATCTGTTACCTTCAGGAAAATTCTATGCCCCCCCAGTCACAGACAGAACCTTACTAGAGGACATTTTTATTTTCACTTTTCTGTAAACACTGTTCTGGTACTGTTGCTGGGCTGCTAATTTGAAATCTGAATCCCAGTTTTCCTCTTTATTGAATCTTGCCTTCAGCTCCCAGGTGCCCTAAATGCTTTTTCCTGGGGTTCTCTGTAGAAGCTCAACACAAAAAACACAAGCTTCTGCATTTTACTACCTTTTGATGGTGTATTTCAGTGTTTTCTATTAGCATTACTAGAAACAGACTTGGCCTGCTCAACAGGCCCCCAGTATGCTGAACAGAAATGCAGTGGAACTGTCAGTTTTCCTCAAAAGTGGGGAAAAAGGAACAGAAAAAGGAAAAGTGTTTTGGTACAGTTTTCTCAAGGGTGGTTCAATGACACGTGGGGAAACAAGATATAGATGCTCCATCCGCTGCTTTCACTCGCTCTGCTTTTGTTTCTTACCGGCACATCATCCCATTGCTGGCTCTTCACAAGTTCGTACGAAGGTTCTGTTAAATCGAATTTGGGAACGGGGAATCCAGGAATAGCATTGTGCAGATGAAACCCGAATGTCACCAACCAGCTGTTAACATCTACAAGAAGACCACGCAGAGCCAAAGGTATTAAGAGTTTATTGAGCGCTTGCACAAATTTACATCCTTACCTTAGGAAAAAAACAACCCAATTTCACAAATATTCATCTGAAAATAAGCCCTGTTTGCCTTCTTCCTGCCGTTTTAAATCTCCTGTCTATTTTTAGACATGCAGACAGCAACCTCAATAGCACAACTACGGCAAATGCTGCAGAAAATGGAGAGTAATAGATACTCACTTAGACAGGGTAGATAAACTGTCAGAAGTGCAAAATTGCATCCTGTGGCAGTAACA